>CM017557.1:31261376-31415004 GCA_007844125.1 Sinonovacula constricta
TATACAATGTCAAATCATCCCCAGCATTATTGACATTTGGGATTTCAATTTTACCTGTTTGATTATGGATATATATTAAATGCAACAAGTAGGGCTAAAACTAAACCATTGTTTAGCCCTGCAGTTGTGTATTTGATGAGTCAATCCCTTCCCCTCCCACAAAACTCAGTTCTTGTCAAATTACCCTAAATAAAACCTCTCCTAACCTTTACCAACTAACTTTAACATAATGTCTAACATAGGACTCGGTACATAACTGGTAGAGTGGCTGATCTATGCAGGGCCCCAGGTTAAAACCTCGGTCCTAACATTCCAATATTTAAAAATGGTAGTGGTAAAGCTATGCTAATGCTCAAGCAAATGTAAGGGTAGACTGAATGGCTTGGTGTCAGGATAATGTGACTAGGTGCGGTATAATAGCAGGTGTTCACGGCATGATATACACAATGAAGGCAGCACCTTCATCCGCTCCAAGCTGACGTCTCCAAGTAACTGAAATAATGTAAGTGGGAGGATAAAACCATAAAAAAGGTTACAGTATGCCTCTTACAAGCCAGTGGTTAGTGCAACATGCTTTTTTCAAATATATCAGTATCATGCACCATCATGCAAAACATTGCAAAATGGCTTTTACATAATATACATTTGTGTCATGCATAATTTGATGAGATGCTACATTGATGGGAACTTTAAGCTGCTACGATAAGTGTCTTACATCAATACATAATCTAGATATATTGAAGGAAAATGTTTACATATAAACACCTACATTTGTTGAAGGAGAATATGTTTACATATAAACATCTAAATTTGTTGATGGAGAATATGTATACAAATAAACTTCTACTAAATATCTTGACACAGAATATGTTGACATTGAAATTAGCATTCTAACTTTATCTGATACTCAATGGGACCTAATAGTTTTACACACTTGTGCAAAAGTTAAAGTAAAATGCAAACTACACACTCAGTGCCCAGGTTTAAGTAAAAGTTATGTTGATGTAATGTTTAACCTAGAAAACAAATAAACCAAGATCAAGTTTGCAGTACTTCAGAATTCATGCCATGATGACTAACAATACATGTATTCCATGGTGACTAAAAGCATTATGTACAGTATGTTTAATGTGTATGTATAGAGAAAGAGATATACACACATGTGTATAGGTCTCTGGGGTTAATTGTTTTAAACAAACACTCAAGTTGCTACATTTGTTAACAACCAATACTAATTCATAGTTATTTTTCTAACAACTACAAATACATGCTGAGTTAACCAGCCATATTGCTTACATCTTGTTACAAATAGTGCAGATCCTGATAAGACAGTGCCCAATTCTGTGCTAAGAAGGCTGTGAGTTAATGAATATTTATTTTCATTAAAACATGGCATTTGACAAGGACAAGGGAAAACAATTACACAAAAGTGTTCAGAATATTTCTTTATTCACTAAGTGAGGGATGACTTAATAATTCTTATAAGAAGATAATGAAGTAAATAACAGAATAATATTGTACTTCATCAATAATCACTAATAGACATGTATAAACTAATCACAAAACATTTAAAATCGATACATCATATTTCATTATGCAGACAACAGACCATTTCAGTATACATATATTTCCATTTCTATTTCTAAACTTACTTTGTCCAAACGTGATGAGATAGCTTTAAATTCCTCATACATATATTTTATATTTTCTTATAATTTTTTTTATGATACCTTCATTAAAACATTTTTCTAAAACAATTTACAGGTAAAATTTGATTGAAAGGTATCTTCTCATGAAATGTCTGTAAAAACATCTCATAAGTGAAATGCATTTAAAATGTCTCTCTTTTCATTAAATGTATTATTAATGATACAGATTAAACTTGTTTATTCAAAAAACCTTTGATGAAAATTTCAAACTTTTGTTTCCAGCAAAGTATACTGAGTACATAGGTAAAGGTGCAAAATAAAGCAACGATAATCCATGAAATTGGTGATAATAAAGACCTACCGTACCAAAGATAAGACTGAAATGACATTTTTATTCCAAGTTTTGAGCTAAAAGTTAAAACAGGTATAGTTTTGAAATTTTAAGTTTAATGTCTAAATATTCCGCCATGTTATTCAATGTCAGTATCAATAAGTCTTCAATAAAAATAAAAGCAAAATGCAAAATGAATGCTTTAAAATATAAAGTTGATCCATATTATAAAAAGCATTACATTAGTTTTTCTTTCTGAGAAATCAGTTCTTTTAGGATAAAGTGTTTATGGTTCTTCAAACTGTTATAACAGGATACACTGTGCCTTTGAAAACATTAAAAAATGTTTAATTTTCAAATACATTTACTTTTTGGCATAAGAACAAAGGTATTCTTGCTTTCAAGAAGGACAGACATAAAATATATTGTCTTGTTCTTGCATGTTGACTTAAATATCTAATTATTTTAAAAAATGTATATATAACATTTAAACCTAAAGGCTTCTATATGCACATAAGAAAACGGTTCTTCCCCACATAAACATACCATATTGAAGGGACACATTAGTAAAAATATCACATCAATGCTTTCTAAACAAGTAACAAATGATATTTTAACAATCAACATAGATAAATAAACACATTAAGACAACAACTGGACGGCCTTTTCAATGTTAATATCAAAACAAATTTTAATACTTTTGAACAATGGATTTTTTTATCACAGAAAGAAAAAAGTAAAGAAAAGAAGATAAACACATACAATGAACATTACATAACATATGTCCTCAAATTATGTATGGAATATTGTATCTACCCAGTATTTCTAGATAAATAAGACAACTTTGCAATCAACTACAATTATAAAATCTATAATCTTCAAGATCTAAATTGTTAAAAAAATTACAGAAATAACACAAAACACATAACAACATAAACTAAACACAGACTTTAATAAATGATAGAATCATAAAGGAACAATGCGTATTTATAAATGCTTTTCACATGTGTACATAGCAATACGGTAATTAAGAACATACTTTTAAATTTAATAAAGTTATTGATCATTTTTAATTAAATAATGTATATTTCATTTGAATCAACATTTAAGGTTAACAACAAATATACACTTTGATAATACTTTTCCACTTGGACGGTATAACAAAGACAAATAATGTGGTGTCCCTGTGGTTATTCAATATTCTTTATCAACTACTCCTGTTGTTTTCCTAATGCCAAACTATTCATTTAAAATGTACCCAATATTTTTAATTTTCTTTGTGTAAGCAACAAAAAACAGTGCATGTATTGTCCAAATTTTGAATTGAATTGCTATTGTTGGGAAAAAATGCCATAATTACTGGAATGTTACAATCTGTTGTTTTTTCTGTTATTAATAATGTGTT
Source organism: Sinonovacula constricta (assembly GCA_007844125.1). Classification (NCBI taxonomy): domain Eukaryota; kingdom Metazoa; phylum Mollusca; class Bivalvia; order Cardiida; family Solecurtidae; genus Sinonovacula; species Sinonovacula constricta. Next base: position 31,264,762 of record CM017557.1, read on the forward strand.
GACAATCTTTTCAAAAGCAATTCAGACTTTCTAATTTTCAAATTCCTATTTACCATTACATGATACATTATACATCCAAGGTGACACCTTTTATAAATAAATAATTAAAAATCAATAGTTAAGGAAAAGTCTCTCTGCTTTTTTCAAGGTAGGTTAACCTGTGCAACACAAACAGTTTAGAAAGTTTTGTATTTGTTTGTGTTTAGAAAGAAAATTGTATGGACAAAATTTATGGTCATTAAAGCACTTTTGTACCACAATGTTGCCAAACTAAACAGCAAGGGACTGAGTTCTCTCAAGTTATAAACAATAAATCCATAAACAGAAATGATTTTTCAAAAAAATTAGAAGATAAATACAGACAGTTGTAAAATATTTGGTGCTGTAAACAGAAGAAGTAAATGCAAACAAGGTAGACATGTATCAAATAAGCATATCTCTATACTGAACATCTACAAGATATTGTTGGAACAATGCTATTGAATTATGCCTATCTGGGAATAATAGGTGGAAAAATTACTAGTAATTAAGTGGCAAAATATCATCTGACAAGTATACCCTCTTTCCAAAACAATTCAGCAAACACACAAACATCCATCTACTTAAGGCAATTGATTACAAGCTGAATAAATATTTATAAATAAATGGTTTAGATAAATAATGCTTTTGTGTTTTGGGTATTATTTTTAATTGTAATAATAATGTTTATATCATTATATTTCATACTATATAGAGAAATACTAAACAAAAATACTGCTTGTGATGGACATTATAGATAACTTCCATTTAAACTGCAGCATTAAAATTGTGTATTACATATTATGGGTATTAAGAAAACTGGAGAGCAGTCTGGAGATAGGGTCTGACTGTTCTCAGTGCTGAATTGTTTAATGTTAGCTGTTATTAACCTTAACAAAAACATAGAAAATTCTAAGTCAAACAAGACCCATGACTGTGCCAAAAATCTTAAGGGTTTATCCTGTCAGATTGCAATGGGTTCCTTTAGATTTGGAATAAGAATTCCAAGCTTGATATGGATATTTCTTACTGTTTTTGAGAAAAGGACTTTTACAAAAACTTTACCAATACTAAAAATCTAGGTTAAAAGGGGGCATTACTCTGGCACAGGTCACTGTCTCTTGACAGTTTTTGGGAAGTGGACCATACTTAATAAGTTAACCAACACTGACAAGAGAATCATGACAAGAGCTTCCATTTTTTCCACTGAAAAGTAGAGGTAATAACATTGACATGCATTTATCATAAAACCAAATCATCTGAACTTAAAATAATGAAGGAATTTGTTTAATAAGATGTGTTTTTTACATTTCAGACAAGATTTTAGGTCATATTTTGTATTTTTAGCACATTTCGGTAAATTTTGTTTTCAAGTCAAAATGCTGAACATTATATCCTTTAAATTCTCATCTGTCCAGACTGCATACAGCACATGTTTGCATTCACATATAGATATGTACACTCACAACTTTTACGCTTATAAAAACAGCATTTCACCTACTATGCTACTGAGCAAGTGATGACATCTTGATTTAAAGAAGTATTGACTCACAAAAGTTCTCTCTAAACCATTACAATGTAAATATATTAGTCTATAACAATACAGCTCTTCAACATGAAGGAGAAATTAGTGTTTATTTAGGATGTAGTAGAAAAAGTGAATGGTAATAGGTAATGATCGTGTCTTAAATGGTTGATAAGAAGATGTAATATCCACAAGACATTAAAAGAAATACCTAGAAGAACATTTAACATGTAAATGGTAAAAAGGCAAAGTGCAGTTACCTTTAAAAGTTAGGATGCTCTTCTTTATAAAATGAAAAAAAAACTGATTGAAGAATTACTTATTTACTAGTTAAAAACAAAAATTGTGATATATGCAACCAAATATTGTATTGTCCTTGAAAGGCACTGGTTTGCTGTTAACACTGTAGACTTTCTATGTCTGTGTTCTTGGATTCCGTTTTCTTTGATGGTTTCTTTCCTCTTACATTTTTTTTAATTAATCATTGAAAGCATTTGTCCATTTATATTCTCAATGAGGTGGGAGAAATTGTATTTTGGCACTGAAGGGTATAACAGTAGCAATAACAAAGGCACTTTAATAGAGAAATGAAAAAAGCACAACAATGTGATAAGACAAAATGATGGACTGTCCAATGTGATGTAAACAGTTGTCTATTTTATATGGCTGTTTACAGTAATAAATAAAAAATAAAAATAGAAAAGAGAAACAATTTATGCTATTATGTAATGTGCCATTTTTTCTTCTTCAAAATCACTTTACTTTTTTTAAAATTAAAAATGTAATGAAAAACAAATAGAAACATGATCTGTAAACAAACTCATTCCATATTGTAGTTGTTGTTGTTGTTTTTTCTAAAAGGAGGTTTTCTTCCTGGCCAAGCTATTAAAAAAAAGTAAGATAAATGGAAACAATCTAACAAAGCATTTATCTCTAACTAAATTAAGACATACAAAGACAAATACATACATATCAAGTGTTGCCAAACACATGTTCTGTTCAACCTAGGATCTTTAATATAAATGTGTTAAAAATACTTCCCTAAAGGACCTATTCTGTATATGTTTATAGTTTGTTTGTTTTACATTGTGAATGTTGACAAAGTTTTATGGGGATCAAAAATGAAGACAATAAAAAAGATTTTAATGAACAAAAACAACCAGTCATACACAAGAAATTGCAGAAATGTTAAAGGCAGTTAAATCAAGAAAAAGCTCAAGGATATGTAAAATTTAATGTAAGTTTAACAATAATTTAATCTTTTGACAAAAATATGCATTATTTATATAAAAAAGATAACAAAATTTATCTTGCATGCTCAATTGCTAACATGGTGTTAGAAACATATTGACTGATAAAAATGTCATTGAAGTTAAACTTATTATAAGGCATTTATTTCCTTATTTATGGTAATTTGACACAAAGACATCCAATATGTACTTACTTTGCTAAATGATTTAAAACTCGACAATATTCATCAAAATTTTTATACTTTCTGCCTGTTATCAGTATGTAGTGTTTATCACATATATAAAAGTATCATAAAATAACAATGATCACTAATTATAATTATACAGTAGTAATTCATTTCATTTATACATATGTCCATGTTCAATGTGGCAATTAGCTTCATAAAATACTTCTTAAAAAAAATCAAGATATTAAAACAACATATACTGCTCTTGTGAAATTGCAGAGATGTAAACATTTTGGCAATTTAGTTTTAATAAAAAGTATCAAAAAATATTTCTAACATTTGCTTAAAAGTGACAAAACTTAAAAAAATATCATTTTGAGAATGTCTTCAATACTTACTAACACCATTTGGTAATATCTACTCAAATGTATGAAAAAATGTTTATTTATGTATTTTAATACATTTTTGTTATTTGTTAATTTTTCATCAATTAATTTCTATGAGTAGATAAAGCAATCATATGTTATCCATACAATAAAATAAGTCACTACAACGACCTTTCCAAAAGTACATTCCTATACATTTATACATATTCTACATCACATTCGTCATTTAATCATTCTACATTCTTTTTTATCCTTATTTACTGCATATTTATTAAATAAATGATTGTATATATTTACAGTAACAGGTAACAGTTAATTATTACTTCCTGTGCGATATCACGGCACAAAACCCAATAACAGGTGACTTTGTCATTCACATTGTCAAAGATTTCCTATTGCTTCAACCAGAACATTAAAATGACACTTCGTCTTTACATAAATTAACATTAGTTAAATAAATATCCAAGGTAGCCTACTCTATGGACCTAATGTTAAAATCCTGCTCCTCTTCGATCTAAAGAGGGAAGTTGATAGTGCCCAAACATGTTTTTCGTTTTAGTTGGAGGATCCTGAAAAGAAAATTAAAGAGACATTAAAAAGTTGATAATGCTCTTAGAAAATATGGTATTAAAAGATGTAAATATGAATACATTGTGTTAAATGTAGGTGGCAATCCAAGTGAAATATTCCCCCTAAAATGTCAATTAAATTCTTTGCACACTTCTGGATGCAATGATCCACCAAAAACAGAAGCATGAAGCTTATGATCACTTACTGTAATTCTGGAGAGAAAACAAAAATCACATACGCTTAAGCAATAAATACAATTCAACTCAAAAAATACTAGTAGCACTATGCTTAATCTTTACACAAAAAAGCTGTCAAAAAATTCAGCAAGCTCAGAAACAGTTTGACTTTAAAGTGTACATACAAATACAAAGCTAATATAAGTGCATGTATATGAGTCAGGGAAAGAAGGATATATCACACTGTATACTGCTGCTAAACTACAATTCTACTAACTAAAAAGTGCACTTATTATTGCAATAATATATAAGCCACACTCTGATAATTTAGCTGAACATTTTTCATTGTTTTGTCACAATAAACAACATTTATGTTTTCAGTATACAAAAGTATAACTTTGGATAAGCTTAAGGTGATATCCCACAGTTTGCTGATATTAAATACATGTAATAATAGCTTAATCCTGTTTAAAGGAATTTGGGCATCATCTGGTCATAAACTTGTACTTTAGTATAAGTGAAGATGATTTTGAATACTACTTCAATTGTTAGACTATGTTCATTCTTTCCAAATCTGTAAATAAGCACAGTAGTGATCTCTTGTAAGAATCGATACCAATGTCAGCATGGACTACCATGATGACATTTCAACTCAACCTCAAAAGTAAGTTGTCATATGGTTTTCTTAGCTTAAAAATTGCTATCTCTGCAGCATGGTTCAGATTGGAATATCATTGCTCCACAGCATGGTGGACTTTAAATGAAACAGTGTCAAAGATACAAAATATTTACCTGAAGCATTCATTTTATATATAAGTATAATGTGTCAATCACATGTAGGTACAGTCACTTAAAAACAGAAACAAGTCAACTTTTAATGCCTATACAGTTTTCAGAGTGAGTAAAATTGCAGCTTAATGAGTCAGTGTCTGAGAGCATGGAGAAATTCTGCCTAATGCAAACACAGTATTAGGGTACAGTATAAGTATCCTTTAGGAGAAGAACTTGTCTCAGTGGAACTCTGTGGATAAGGGACTTCTAGGCAAACCACAATCTCCAAGAAAGAGAATACCAAGAATTCCATGTGATTTGTGAGGTAATTTTTTCACTTGTGATGTCTTAAATGACAAAACTGAAAGTAAAGCAGCAAGAAGGTTGGATCCTATGAACAGTGTGACACTTTTCAGTGCTTAACAAACAGTACCTATTCAAGGAAAACAACCTTCAGCAATGTAAGTTTGACTCTAAGACTCCTACCACAAAGTAATCAGGTGTGGCAACAAGTATGGATCTAGATCTGCCATCTCCAGCTGACAGCTCTCTAATCAGGCTCCAAATTATTTACTGTTAACAATATGCCTTGTTACATATTAGCTAACTTAGTACAAAATAACTTAGAACAGAGTCCTGATAATTCTCATCTGTAGCATACTTTGGGAATAAACATGACAATTTAAGTGGAATCTTGTTTTGTATTTCAGCTTATGATAACTTTTACAACATGGCAGAAGACTTGATCTTCCATTGTTGTTACCTTATATACAAATCCATAATCTGCTTTGTTTTCATGCAGAAAAATATGCTTGTGAACATATAAAACATAACTAATAATCATGTTCACCAAACAATGAACACTACAAGAATTTTCTCGGAATAAATTTGCTGTGCTTTAACAACAGAACAGAAAAAGCTAACACCATAGGTCCGAATAACGGAAACAAATCTGAAATGTTGATTTAATTCAATAACTCTCGTACAAAAGTAGCAACTCATTCAATTCATCCAAATCTTGCCAACACTTATGAGTTCCAGAACATGTTCGATAATTTTTTCTTTCTGTCAGAATTAGAAGAAGACCTAAATGAAAATTTTACTGTAACATTTGATAGGGTCAAATTCAGATCTGTGTTACACAACACTTTTTGCAAACATAATTACTTTATATTTTGCATGCTCCATTCAGAACAAGTCATCACATACAATATTTATTGTTGTGTTTGATCTCTAAAAACAATGCTGACATGTGGCAGCATGTTTTAATGGTCCTGCATGTGCCAAAATAGCTTGAATTCAAACTCCTATTACTTTGACTGCCAAGTTGATCAATTGCACAACCAACAGCACATGCATTAAGATTTTATGGATTCTACAATTGTACAATGTTTTGGCCAGTCTGATGGATATTCTTTGTATTGGGATATGACTGTATTTACATGCATCTAAATTTTAAAATACTCTTATGTCCAAAGAAAACGTTACAACAAAATTCTACAATCATTTTTATCACCCCTCATATAGTGATGTCCAGTAATGTTTTTGGCAGATGACCTCAGACATATGGCATGATAGAACCACTGGTTCACCATATGTCCGCTGGAAGACCTCCCCATTGAAGTTTTTGCAGTGACAAGTACTCGAGCCCGTGCTGGGCCTAAAAGTTGTAGATATTACAAGTCTTGGCAACATGGCAACAACATTTAGAAACAAGCCAGTAATCTCTTAACAAGCATAGTCCTAAACATTTGGCACTAGTACTCCATACTAAATTGTACATAAACTTGATATACCAAAAATAAAACATAACTTAACAATGCATCAAAAGTAACACTGTTTTGCAATATGGAATCCTCTATAAAACCCAGATGTCAAGGATTTACCAAATGGATAATGAACTAGGCAGCTGTAACTGTACAAATATGTATGCCTATAAGCATCACAAACATTTTAGATTGTAAATGAAATGTCACTTCAAATGTATGCTGATACATGGCTTATAGTTTAAATTTTGTTAAGTATTCTTGTTTCTTTTTAAAGACTGAACAGCAAAAAGCAAAAATCCATTTTATACGAATGAAAATGCACACACATTTTCTTTTAAAGGCATTTAAAACTGCACTGGCAAAATTGTTTACCATGTTTAAGAAATAAAATGTGCAGATTTTTACCAGTGCATTTTCTTGCGCCTTTTTGCAGTAAGAAGACATATTTCTAAACTAAGCAAGCCCTCAAATCCAACAGCAGTATGCACTTTTTCATGCAAACACTCTGAGATCAAAAAAATATTGATAGACAACATATTTTTCATGACCATATGGTATTATGGTTGTGTAATATTATATGAAATAATAGTATGCTTTCATCTTACTTAAAATCCTCCAGAAAAAAATCTCATATTGCATTATTGTCATAACTCATAAGTTCTTATATTAATATATATGCTCAATATTATATTACATAAAAAATCTATATAAAAAATCCAATAAATATTTTTTTAATAATTATTGTCTATAATAATAAATAGCAAAAGTAATATCTTATTTTCCTTTCTGAGTCTGTTGTAGCACCATTCATATATGTATGCTTATACTCCATGCAAAATCCAATAAATATCTGTTATGTAACATTGTCATTTTGTAATTGATATCAACCATTCTTGCTACCATTATTTTACCATTAAAACAACAAAAAGTACATGTATATCTTTGACATTAAAAGCAAACAAATATTTGTATTTCAGATAACTATGTATTTAATACATTTACATTTCCTTATTAAAAGTGAATGTTCATACTACACTAATTATTGTCATTTATTGTATACAGTAAGTGTAGACAATATTTATTATGCATGCTTTTTATTCTTTCATAAGGTATGACTCAGCAGAAAATGTTTTCAGAAATTTGCGCAGGGCTATAAGATGCCAAGAAAAAGCAGTGCAGAAAATATTGTATGGTATAATATGCAGACAACATCAAGGTGAATTGATAAAAAGGTATGAGCTCACCTTTCCCTAGTTTCCCTATGTTCACACAATAAATAATTAAAACAAAATGATTTTTTTTAAACAAAACAATTTAAAAATAAAGAAAATACTTTAAAGGAAAAAAAGCGCAAAGAGATTCTTATTTACAGGTATAGTACAGTTAAAAATTCATGTCATCATATTATTTATCATATTATTTATAAATTTATTGAATTTATTATTAGACTTAGGTAAAATTTCATGAGAAAATATAATGACAATTTTCAAAGGATTCCTCTTGGTTTTCCTTAATAACATAATCTCATAAATTATATCCACAACTTACTTAAGAAATAAATGTTCTACAATAAAATGTTAGAGGAGAATTACTTACATTTCCATTGATTAACATTTAAGCCTACTTTGTTCGTCAAAATAAGACATAAAAACAATAAAAGCAAAACCAAAACCAAATGATTTACACAACTTAACACTAAAACTGATGCTAAAATTGGCAGACTTGCAGCCATTTTAAAGGAAATTTACTACACAATGTATCTAACAAGAAAACCAAAACATTCTTAGCTAGGAACTAGCTTTTTTCATAGCTACACATTCTCCACAAATAACATTTGTTAAATGTCTACACAGTTTTCTTTTGTAGCTACACATACTCTCCTAAGTGCATATAACTTCTGTCATTTCTCTACCCTGTTATTTGTTAGTTGTTTTATGCATAAAATAAGGCCTAACCATCGACTAATATCTCCCCAGGCGCCAAATCTTATGCATTTGTGTCGAAAAAGGACACATCCTTCTTGTACATGTAGAATTTCCAGCTGACCTGTGTTTCAGCAGTGGTTCTACCCAAATATATGTCTTTGTACAACCTCCAATACAAGGCAGGTCAGCTGGAAAACCTTTGCAAATGAAAGTTTTGAATTGAATCCAAGAAGTATGGGGCAAGTCAGCAACTGTAACTGCTTCTTGTATAAGTTTGTTCTTACAGCATGGGTTTCAAGTACTGGTGGGGGCAAAGGATTTAATGTGGGAAAGTCTTCTTAATGATTCTTAAGTCATGAATCATAAGAAGTCCAAAGATGTATAGACTTTGAACTTGAATACGACGTTTATCTTAAAAAGTACCAAACGTTTCTTAGACAAATTAGTGTGTCTGTGGTTCTAATCATATACCTGTCTGGCATCTTCATCCACCAAAATGTTGGACATTGCTATTGTAACAATAATTGTGTGGCTGCAGGGTATATGTATTTCAAGAACAACAATAAATTATATAAGATTGTGAAATAAAGATGTCTAAATAGTTAATAAAAGAGTGTTACTTGTTTGTTTTTTTTCTTTTCAAGTTGAAGTGCTAAAGTACAGTATCACCAACAAAGCAAAAAGTGTTGAATTGTATGTACAAGGGTTGTCCAAAAATGCATCCAAGGAGTCATACTTGTGACATTTATTACACATGACTGTGTGAAGACAGATTGATTGGCTGATTATTAATTGATTATACATACTTCAACAGTCAAAAGACAATTATTTATAGTGTCTGTATATTTAATAAAAAAAATCTAAGGTAAGAAATCTTTAAAAAAATATTCCCAAATCAATGTTATTTAGGCAACAATTTCCAATGTCATGATTAAAAGTTATCTTTCCAATTTTGTAGAAAAAAACATTCCAGCTTTGAGCAGTAGTTTCTGTCACTGTGATTTCTGAGCAACCCTCATATGGCTCATATGGCTGTGTTATTGATTAGAGAAATGAGTATGTACCAAACTATTAATGCATTCCTAACTAACATATTTCTAGCATTTCCTCTGACCTACCTTATGTGACTTGTATGTGCTGTTTATACTTGGCAGCAGTGAGAGTTGGTTTGATGATGCATTATGGGTAGAGAATGTGGCGGGAAACGAGGATGAGTGGTACGACGGGTTTATCGTGCTGGCATGAAGAGGAACTTTGGGAAAGAAGCCATGGGTGCTACTGTAGGTCGTGTCATGGGACTGACCCAGTCGCCGCCGCCGCTGGAAATAGAACAAAAATTATTTGTTGACACTTGCAATTCCAATGCAGTGGTTACCAGCCTTTTCAGTCTCGTAACCCCTGCCCAAAAAGTTGGACTGAAATCTAACCCACAAAGTTTCACTGTCTTTTTTATTTCTTTTTTTTTAATTCTCAGTACACATAATTTTTTTCTTATATTTATTTAAAAAATTAACAGTTTCAACAACCATTTTAATTTATTACCTATGTCGCCATTTGAACTTTTATATTTGCTAAGAATCAGATATATAGGAGAAATGATTTCCACAATGGTCATGTGATGTTAAAGAAAGCATTGTTTTTTGTTGCAAAGTGTGATATATTATCTTTCCTTGGTTTGGGTCCAGTTTTATGAATAGTCTTAAGAAAATTACAAAAGGAGTCTTAAGACATAGAAAATATTCCAGAAGACATTACTCATCCTGACTCATAAGTTGCCTTAAGACGTTTACACAATGTTCCTAGAGTCGTGAATCATCCGTAAGTCCTGACTTATAACCAGTTTTAAGATGTTTAGACAATGTTATAGAAGTCATGACTCATAAGCAGTCTTAAGATGTTTAGACAATGTTCCTGAAGTTGTGATTTATAAGCAGTCTTAATATGTTTAGACAGTGCTCCTGAAGTTGTGATTTATAAGCTGTCCTAAAACATATAGATGATCAATCTTATGCCATTATATTCATGCAGTCATACAATGTATGGATTATAAATTAATTTAAAATAAACCAACCAAACATCAAAAAAATAACTTTCATTTGATAAGTATCAGCTCAAGTTGTTAGCATTCTCAGGCTACATGCACATCATGCAGGTACGAACAAGAAAATAATAGTACTCTACATTTGTAAGGCTTAAAGCATGCAGTTCAAAAATACAAGCAAAATCATGATCACTGTTTGACATATGGCTCAAGAAGTCCATTCCCTGCGAAATAATGATACATCAATCTTGTGGCATGTGAACATGGGAAAACCAATTCGCCAGGTAAAAAGTTAAAAATATTTTAAGTATGAGAGAATAATCCATTGTTTTTTCTATTAGAAATGCTGTTTTTATAAAACAAAAATGAGCTATTAAATATACATTTTTATCAAAATATTTCAGCATTCAACTTCTGGAAACAAATTCTAACTTACTGAGACAGTTTATTGAATAATAAAGAGTTGTGATTTTCATTGTGCATTTTAAAATTTTTGCGATACAATCCATAAATCCAGTGCATTGTGCACAGCAAATAACAATATGAGTGTGAGCTATATTGTAATATCACACGTGTATGAAAACAATTTTTGCAAAACATAATAAATAAGCAATAATTTTAATAGAACTACCCTGCATGTATTTAAGACCTAAGTAAAGAAATCAGAGTAAAACCTTAGCAATCTTTATTTTTCGTTAATATTTTGCAATCCTCACTACATGTGTCTCTTCAGACAAACTGGTGAGAAAAAGCTCAAGAAAGAAGTGACAGTTCACCAAATATTAATACAGGTTTAAATATATCTACACTGACTATCAATTTGTACTTGTGAGAGTGCAAAAAATAACTTGACAACAATAGCGTTTTTTTTTATCCTTGCCTACTAAATAATGATATTTGTTGAGCCAATATAAAAAACTAAAATAAATAAAAAGTAAGAAGGCAGAGACAAAACTGAAGAAATTTGTTTTATTGATCCCTGCTTCCTACATAGTAATGGGCAAACATTTATTTGAAAGACAAGTGTAATAAAAAGAATTAATTAGAAAACAATATTGGTTTTAATTCAGCATTACCTTGTATCTTCATGTTTTGGGCAAGCTCTTGTTAGTAAAGGAATGATAACAACATCACAGCAATTGCTTATACTAACTCAAATTCAGAACTGCTTAAAATTCATCCTTGCCTTTGCTATCGGGCAAGACTAGTTTGTGAGAAAAAGCGTAAAAAGTAAGAAAGCAAGTGACAAAACTCACTGCACACACTACCTGGTATACCTTTCGCTTGTCTTTGAACAACTGATGAGCAGGTAAAGATTGTGGTTTTGGCAAACTGCCTATCAACTGAATCTCTGGTTCTTTAGTACTTGGCTTCTTCTCGTGTTTTGGAGAAACTCGTGTCTTCTCAACAGCTGGTGACGGCATGGACTGAGTGACCTGTTCTTCTTTCTCATGCAACTTTGACTGCTTATGCAATGCCGCTTGGCGTTTGTCTGAATCCCTAGTTAAATTATATACAAAAAAGTATGGTTTGGTCTGATTCAAACAATGAAGCATAGGTAGAAATATGATTGGCAGTGGTAGAAACAAAACATAGGCTTTAAGGTTGATTGTACATCTGATGCTACAGATTCAATTTCCGTAATTGTCTGGTCTGGGTTACATAAATAGAAGCACATAAGCTTTACATATAAACGGCTGGCTGATGGCCTAACCATTACTTAATTGTTGAACAGAACAGTCATATAAGAACTAGCATATGCATAATCTGTTCATGATCTGCATTGGTCAAACCTGAATTTAGTTGTCAGAGCCTTAACTAATGTGATAACTGTGAATTTGGACCCATTTTTCAATGAAAGACATTATGTACAGTAATATTATTGTATAAATGACTCAAAAAAGGGCATGGCCAATTTTGGCAACTTCCTCAGGTTACAATAATACTTTACATCAAAACAAATAATAGAACATTTATCAAATTAACCTCTATACTTCCTGGAGCTTCTTCTTTAGCTAAGTTCTATTGAAAAATCAGGGGAAAGTGTCAATACAATTGTACCTGACCAACCCATTACTATCAGACTGACTTAAAAGTGACATACCAACCATGATGATAGGTAAACTTGGCATATATTGTGTACCAATAAACAGCTCTGTGATATAGTGTATATTTTCTATACATTTGTACAGCAGTAATAAAGACAAATATGTCATCATATGTAGATTTCTAATTCTCTAAATAATGAAAAGACAGAACAAAAAAATGTGATTACCTGAGATCCTTAAAGTACTGATGTCTGATTGCCTGTTTAGCTGTCATTCGTTCATCAGGATCATATGTACACAACTTGTATATAAGGTCAATGGCATCTGGGGAAGCATGGGGCAACATCCTCTCGATACCTGTGCCCTTCTTAGAAGGGAAATTGAAGTTCATGCCTCGTGACCTGCAACAAACAATAAAGAAAAAAATAATTTTCTATTAACCATAATTTTATGATTAATAAAGAAAAATGTATTATATAATAATACAGTTGTGTCTTTTGCTGAATTAAGCCTGACACTTAGAATTTTGCAGAGAATATCTGTGTAAACATGTATTTCTGGAAGAAGTTTTGTTTTGGTTGTAAGCTTTAATGCAGATAGGAAAGATAACCCATGACATGTAAAAAACTGTCAATTAATAACAATTTGGTGCTTTGAAAACTATCTTTATCTAGAGATGTAAAAAAAGAAGTATATCATGTACATTAAGATAATTCTTTTAAAAATCTGGAACTCCTATGCTAAATAGGGAATGGATCCACTTTAACCAAAAGAATATTCCATAGAAATGTGGGGGCTAAAGAAACATATGCAACTCTCCAACCACATTCAACATTTTCATGTCTACAGATAACAAGTTATAATTCTTTAGGAAAATTTCCAACCTAAAACAAAATTTCACACATACCGGTATTCCAAAAATAACAACTAAACAGAAATTATATATCCTATTAAAAATTAGATCCAAATATAAATTATATCTCTGTATGAATTCCCTAAGAACTTAGATGCTTGAAGCCTAAAGTAAAGGTTGTAATCATATAATAAAATTTATAATATGTAATAATAATATAATAATAAAACATAATCTTAGCATATTTTGAAAGCATTAGTAATAATTGAATGCTGTGTTACTTTTTCAGTTTGGCCAAGATACTAGGATCTGGTGTACCCATTACGTCATGTATTTTGGCTATTTGGTCTACCTCGTTGGATCCTGGGAACAGTGGATGTAAACTGGAACAAAAAAAATAATACAGAGATAGACTGTTTGTTTTGATTTTAAAATATCCGGCAAGGACACATATATGGTAATTACAGCAACTCCAAGCTATTACTGGTGGAGGAAGATCCCTTTCAGTAGAACCAACAGTACACTGCAACTTGGCTGGCAGACCTCTCTTGCCCTGATAGGGACTCTAACCACTGTGGTTAGGACTGAAAAGGGGAGTTAGCAGTTAATGACAAATCTTATAGACACTGAAATAAAATAGGAGCAAAATGCATTACAATGTTAACTGGTGGTAAGTTGGTCAATTTTACTTGGCATGTTAACGCTATAAAAACCACAAAACTGATTCTAATAAACCATACTTATTGTAGATATAACTTTTTATTAACAAAACATGCAATGTTTGTAAATCAACAGTAAAATCAAGGGGAAGATTTGCAGGGGATAGAAGTGAACAACCAAACCATCTAAAGGCTTGAAAGGATGACTGCAAGAAATTTATGCTGCTGCTGATGCTGATGACAACAACAACGATGATAATAAGGATGTATATGATATATTTTTAGAAAATACCTTTATTGTTTTTACCTCATGATTTCAAAGAAGACACAGCCAACACTCCACATGTCCATCTTATATGTGTAGTATCCATCAGTCAGCAGACATTCCGGGGCTCTGTACCACCGAGTAGAGATGTATTCTGTGTATGGCTGCTTTGAGTAAATGCTGCGACATGAACCAAAGTCTGCCAATTTTAATAAATCCTCCTACAAAAAAGATACAAAGGCAAAACCATGACATACTTGTAATTGATAAAATTGTGCAAAATGAACATGTGAATGACTGAAAACTGAAGTTCCTAACCAATTGCCATTTGGTTAGCACATTTATGTTGAACCAAAATAATCAGACTTGATAATCTCAAAAAGGGCATGTACAAAATAGGGAAGATGAGCAATATAAGTAACATTCTATACACATGTTCTAATCTAATATTAACATGTTCACAAGTCAAAATTCCAGCTATACAGTTTTAATTAATTACTCTTATTTTTAAAAGCTTTTACAATGTAAACTTTCAATTCCAAAGAAGCCAATGACAAAGGGGTCAGATGGTTGGTTACATGTATGCGTCAGATGTATTATAAATTGACACATAGTGTCACTATTCATGGAACAGACACACAGGAATGTATGCCAGTCAAATTATCTGACATATATATGTTCTACAATAAATAATAAACATTTTGGTTTTTGCTTATAAAAAAACTCTCAGTGTCACAAGTTGGTCATATTTGCAACATCCAGCTATATTGGAGGAGGAAGACCCCAGACAAATAACTGGGTAGAACCACCAACACCTCAGGTCTGCTGGAAGACCTCTCCACAATAACGTTCTCACCTTGACCAAGACAAGAACATATACAGTGAGGGATTAAGCAGGAAATAAATATTTACTAGATATATCAAAAACCTATTTGTGTGCCTTCAATTAAACTTTTGTTACAACTATTTAGTACAATCATTTTAAGCTGCTAATGGGGATTATATCTTTGAATGTGATCAGTCAGCTGGATTACCTTTATTATTTGCTGCTAAGCCTTTTGCAACATGTTTGTTGCTGCTTTTTGTTGTTGTTTTTTTGTTGTTGTTTTTTAATTCATCGCAGCTACCAATTATGATCATTATAGCAACATCCAGCTGTTTTGGTGGCTGAAGACCCCCAGACAGATGTCTGGGTGGAACCACCCTGACTTGGACTCGAACCCATGCGTTGAGAGGCTAAGCAGTCAGAGGAGTTACAAATCCGCAACTCTACCAATAAGCATGGATATCTTAACAAATTCATTACAATGAATATTCCCAATGGAAGAAGTAGTATTTAGGGAATGGATGGGTGATATACACAAGACAAAAAAATCTGATAACTAACCAAAAATACATTATGTATCCTATGTTCATTATAAAACTTTATACTTGACACTGATTATCTGCACAAGACAGTAAAACAGACTCATCTTCAATTTACAAGAGGACCATGATAGTACTTATTTACTTAAGAAATCTTAGGTGAAGACTGGATAATAAGTGTAACCACTGGGCCACTGTGCTGATAACATTTTCTAGAATTTTACCTAGTGACCTACTGAATCCATGTGACCTACTTTAAAACATTTCTAAAATTTGATACTGGCAATATTCTGGCCATGTTAAGTGAAGATTGGGCCATAAGGGTGGTCTCTAGTATGTTGACAAGGGTCTTCTATTATTTGACTTAGAGACCTACTGTTTGACCCCATGTGATCCAATGACAAACTATTTCAAGATTTCATACAGACAAACATTCTGACCAAGTTTGGTGAAGATTGGGCTACAAATGTGACCTTTAGTATATTCATAAGATTTGACCAAGTGACCTACTTTTTTTACCTCACATGACCCAGTTATTACTTCCTCTAAAATTTGATGCAGGATTCTGACCAAGTTTGGTGAAGAATGGGCAATAAATGTGGCCTCTAGAGTGTTCACAAGCTTTTTCTAAGATTTGACATACTGACCTTCTTTTTGATCCCACGTGACCCAATAATGAATTTATCTAAGATTTCATGCAGATAAACATTCTGGCCAAGTTTGGTGATGATTGGGCTATAAATGTGGCCTTTAGTGTATTCACAAGCTTTAACTTTTGACCTAGTCACCTATTTTTTGACCCTACATGCATTCAGTTTGGAGAAGATTGTGCCATAAATGTTGCCTCTAGTGTCTTCATAAGCTTTTGCAAAAGTTAGACCAAGTGACCTACTTTTTGACCCCAAGTGACCCATTAATGAACTCATCAATGATTTCATGTAGATAAACATTCTGACAAAGTTTGGTGAAAATTGGGCTAAACATGTGGCCGTTAGTGTGTTCACAAGCTTTTTCTAAGATATGACCTACTCACCTACTTTTTGACCCTATGTGAAGCAGTAATAAACTCATCCAAGATTTCCTGTAGGCAAACATTCTGATCAAGTTTGGAGAAGATTGGGCCATAGGGATGGGATTTGCAGGCATTTTTGCAGATACTGTGCAGCGACATTTCTATCATTATAGCACAGGGGCACTTATGAGATGCCCATGGACTGAACCCTTCTGGTCCATTATACTGACATTGACAAGTCAGGCGTTATGCTGTCCTCTTAGCCCCGAGCGTAAGAAGGGAAACCACTACTATCAACTTTAAAGTCTTTGGTTTGACCCGGCAAGGGTTTAAACCCATGACCCCCCGATCCCCAAGCCAATGCTCTACCACCTGAGCTATTGCGGCTGGTGATTGGGCCATAAATGTTGCCTCTAGTGTGTTCACAAGCTTGTTCAAAAATAAGACCTAGTGGCTTACTTTTTGACCCCATGTGACCCAATAATGACCTCATCTGAGATTTTATGCAGACAAACATTCTGACCAAGTTTGGTGAAAATTGGGCTATAAATGTGGCCTCTATTGAATTCACAAGCTTTTTCTAAAATTTTATCTGTGTGCTACATTTTGACCCGATGTGACCCAGTTAAGAAGTCATTCAAGATTTCATGCAGACAAACATTCTGACCAAGTTTGGTGAAGTTTGGGTTATAAATGTGGTATCTAGCGTGTTCACAAGATTTTCTTAAAATTTGACCTTTTTTCCTAACTTTTGACCCCAGTTGATTCAATAATGAACTCATCCAAGATTTCATGCAGACAAATATTCTGACCAGTTTGATGAAGCTGTGATAAAAATTGTAGCCTCAGCGTCTCCACAAGCAAAACTGTTGACGCCGTTCGCTCAACGCTGGTGAAAGGGGTACCATAAAAGCTCACTTTGAGCTCAGGTAAACTAAAAAACATTAAACAGACCACAAAAATCAGTAAAAATGTGGAAAAAAAAAGTTACCTTGATAAGTATATTCTCTGGTTTAACATCACGATGAAAAATACCATTCCTGGAATAAAGCAATTCAGTCAGAATAAAATGATTTATCTCCATATTAATTATTGCATTATAGTTTATAAGACAGAAAATTTAATAAAAGTTATTTTCTGATTTTTTTTTTAAATTTAAATAAGAGGAAACATCAATATTATTCAAGTGACAATCATGGAGCTAATATTCTATTATAAAATATATGCTTGAGAAAAAGAAATAAAAATGCATATAAGAAGTTATTATGTCAGTACAAAGAGGTGACTTAAGTTGAAAATATACGGAATGCATATAAATAAAACGTTAATCAATAATGCAAAGTATACCATCCTGGTAAAAATTAAACATTCATGATCTTTGATGTTATGACACTTTTAAAGATAATATTTGACCATGTTTACATAACTGTTTATAAATATTTCTTTAAAATATTCATGACATTTAAATAAATAGCTTTCATATCTGTATTATCAATGTGATTATGGCTTATAAATAATTAAATACTAATAAATGTGCTATTTTTTAAGAAACCATTTAAAATATTTCAGATTGTGTCTTCTATTAGTAAACTGATTTATTAAACACATTAATTTGAAAGTTATATTTAAAAAAATAATTTTAATGCAAGTAAAGATGCACTTGTCTATACATATGGGCTTAGGCACAGTGCTGTTTAAGATTCTATTTTGTTAACTGGATTTGAATTTTGAATTTTTTATAACAAGCATAACAAAAATGAATCTTCTACTGAATAATTAATTATTCACAGAACTCAATTATATTTACTTGTAACACCTATACAGATTTTATATTACATCTAGCAACAATCAAAGCAAAGCAATGCTAATTATTGAGAAATAAGACCATTTAACAAGTATTGAAAGTAAACAACAGGTTTGTATGGAGAATTGGAGATTATATTGTAGAGTCCAAGCATGTTTTAAGGTCTCAGCAAACAGAACAGACTTAGATAATGTAACTTCTCCTGCACAATGCCAAGACAGCACCTACATTCGTTGCTCATTTTGTAACTAATCCCAATCATCCATTGTCTATGTATTATACAGTTGATAAATATTAAAGCATTACTGTGTGAAGAAAATATCTATGATAACATTTACAAACATATTGGAATATGCAAATTGTGAATCAGTTAAAATATTATAAGACTTGGTCCTTTAAAAACATGTGATGCTGCTGTTTTTGGGCTCAAGCTAAAACCATGGGGCTCAAGCTAAAACCATGGGATTTAAGCTAAAACCATGGTAATCAAGATAAAAACATGAAGCTAAAACCATGGGACTCAAGCTAAAACCAAGGGGCCCAATCTAAAACCATGGGGCTAAAATCATGGGGCTCAAGCTAAAAACATGGGGATCAATTTAAAACCATGGGGTTAAATGTAAAACACAAGGCTCAAGCTAAAACCACAAGTTTACAAGATAAAACCTTAAGTTTATGAGGTCAACATTGTTTTATAAACTAAGACCACGAGCTTTATGGCTAAGTGTTTGTTTTTATGAGCTAGAACAAGAGTTTGTTAGCTTAAACCATGGATGTATTAGCTAGAACAAGTGTTTAGGAGCTACAATAATGGGTTCAGAAGCTAGAACAAGAGTTAATGAGCTAGAACAATGGGTTAATAAGCCATGGGTTTATACTCTAAATCAAGAGCTTTTAAGTTAAAACCAAGGGTAAATGTGCAAATAAAAACATGGGTTATAAGCTTAGATCATGCATACCAACAAGGCAACTACTACAGTCAACAGCGACAACAAACATGTAAGCTAAGTAAAATCAATCTATATGGTACTTCACTATCATCTACATGTACATATATTTAGCAATAGTTTATCAATAGTTTTGGATTTTTTTAATAAATTAATATTTTAGTTAATGTATATAGTTATTAAAATACATTACAATGTTAAGCACACACAAAAGCACAAAAGCAAAAGCAAAGTATATTCAAGGAGAAAATTGGAGCATCCTGGGACAAGACTTGTGAGAAGACAAAAAGAACAGTTGGTTCGAATAGCTGGGATTTATTATTGAAGGGATCTACACTTCAACAAGTTTCTTAATGAAATATAGCATATAAAGTATAGTGTAATATATGTTATAAAATTAATTAGTATGATATTATCACTCTGTATTATAAGTAGTTGTGAGTATTTAATAGCCTTGAAACTCTTAACCTACTAAGCACAAATTGGCAAATAGTGTAGACCCTGACCAGCAATCTCCTAGCTGGAAGCTGACTGATCAGAATCTATTCTATTGGCAGAAAAGTAACAACAAATTATTTTGCAAGTTTGCATAATGGTGTGGGCAAATAAATAATCACAAAAAAATTGAAGCATGGTAAATGATAAAATAGAAAGAATAAAAAAGAGAACAAGAGAGATACTTTTTCAGTACTCATTACAATCAATTAGAATGTACTTTTTGCAACAAGATCCTACACTCAATGTTTTGGCCTGGTACATGACATAGATAATACAAGGCACAAAAGTGCAAGCAAATGGAGCAAATGATCATGAAGACACAGAGATAGGCATACTAAAGACATATTTTCTTCCATTTCAAAAAGGGATAGCTGTGGAAATTAAAACAGCATTTACAGAGTAAATTTCTTTTCACAAAATCCAAATGCAGTCCCCATTATGCTGAAATTGTTAATAAAGCAAGCAAAGTTAGACCAAAGTTTTACAATTTGTTTTACACAGAAATCAATTTTGTCTCTTATGCCATATGGACTTTCTTCTTATAATCAAATAGACTTGAAGATAGACTAACACTGCTCCATTGTTTATAATGACAATATTTAACCTTGTGTTAACAAAGTATAAATTGACACTTTAACAGCCACACCTTATAATGAATTGACAATTGTCATTTTTTCTGATTATTATACAAGTGTCATTTATATAAAGGGCCCACTGTCCCTGGAGGAAGAACAAATTTTGTCCGTTTTTTATATATATGACACTGACTCACTTATCGTAATAATGAAAACTTCCAGCTTTTTCATTCAAAGTATTGTAACACCATATACAAATATCTGTGTAGTTCTACAGATGCACTGCAGGTCTGTTAGAAAACTTCCCCACACTATTTTCTTCTCGACTTAAAACTAAAACCTAGGCTATTAATATTTAAGGGTCAAAAGGCTGAGAAGTTTCCAGTCAGTGACTCTTACACCTACATTGTGGTTGCCCCATGATTTTATTCTTTTTTTTTACAAATGAACCATTGTTGCATTTTGTTTGTACCAATAACCTACATAAGGTAAAAAAAAGCTGAGTTTTTTCATTTAAAGAACATAAATAGGTTCAATTAACTTTCACAACAGACAATTATTACAGTTGATCAAGTGGATACGTATAAAGTTACATAATATGTCTCATATTTCTTCTTATATGTGTTGTTAATTTGTACAAATTTAACAATGTTATATCTTAACTAAAACTTTCTTTAAATGTTCGTAATACAAACATGATACTTGAACAAATAAAAAATCCCAAATTTGATTGAGAATGAAAATAAAATATTACTGATTTATAAAAAAAAAGACAATATTGACAAGATAATGCCACAACAATTTCTAACATTTATATATAAACACTATATAAATAGAATGTTACTTAATACATGTACAATTTTATCTTGTATACAAAAGTAAATGACAAAAAAACTTCTTGCATACAAATATTAGAAAACACATATGCAGCATCACACACAATTCTGACATATATGCATAAGATTATACTGTGTATGCGATCTCACCTGTGCATATGATCTACAGATTTACACAGTTGGTACATGTATTTCTTTACACTGAACTCCGGAAGTAAGTGCTTTTTTCCTGAGAAAAACACAAAATTTTTAATTATTATAATATACAAAATGATAAGAATATTGTTATAACCCATTGACTAAAGCCTTATTTTCCAAGGTTCTCCTTTGTCCTGCTCCTTTCTGCTTATCTGGAAGTGATTTTTTAAAAAAACAAAAAACAAACTAAACACATTTTTAACCATGCATTACTTTCTATTGACCACTTTATAATTCACAGAATGTTTATTTTCATCTTTTTTTTTTTTTTTCTCACATATTTATATATGATACAAAAATACTCATTTTGTTTTCAATTCTTTACTGTAGTTTACCAGCACATCGTGTGGTAAGTTCTTCAAATTCTTAATAAATTGACTTGTGTTATTACATTGAAATACAAAACAATAATTGCAAATTTGTGTTGTTTAAAAACTAAAGCTTTGATATGTTGCAATCTTCCTTTTGAATTTTCTTCAAAAATAGAGAAAAAAACATATGCAAAAGTACATGTGGCATATAGATTTTCATTTAAAAAATATAAAAGAAAAGTTAGAGTGGAGTACACTCCATTCACTAACATTGTAGTATTTACCGGTAACTTTATTTCTTCTTTGTTAAACATAAAACCTGCAAATGCCCCTTTATTTTTAGAAAACTGATTTACATAGTTTAATGGTTAACTATTTATTAACTTATGATACATGTTTAAATATAAATCATACATTTATAATACAATGTCAGTACATCAAATAGTGAGCATAGCGTAAGTGTGTACCTAAGTATTTATTATGCATCAAGAATTTAAGCCATTATGGATACGTATACAAAGTAGAAAATTTAGGTAAACTAGGAATTAGTATTTACTATAATTACCTTGATTATGCATGAGAATGTACTTAAAATATTTTATGAACACATATTTAATTACGCTAGTAGAATTTTTTTCTACATGAATATGCACTCAGGTTATTTTATGCATAAATATGTAATAAATGTGTTTTTTTTATTTATTCCTAAGTATGTACAAAAGATGCTTTTAAATATGATAAGTGAATATAGGTATTTTATGCATGATGTACTCAACTTCTTATATGCGTGAGAATGTACTTAAGTATCTTAAGTTTCCTTAATTATTTTATGCATGAGTTAAGGCACTTAAAAGATTTTATAAAGAGTATAGACATAAGGAATTTATGCCTAATAATGTACTCTTCAGGCCACCTGGCAAACCTCCTAACATCAACAATTCCACTTAAAGATTTCCTTCTGCCTGGGACTTGAACCCATGCTGTTATAACCTGAGGGGTCATTAAGGTGTCAACTCTGATCACTAGATCACAAGTGTCTGCTGATATGTCAGCAATATATTCACCAATTACAAGAGAGCAATGAACTCAATCAATTGTCAGTCATTTTTCTGCAAATATTTGATCACTTCACCTGTTTATATTTATGCGGCTTAGGCTAAGACAAATAGTGTAGATCTAGATCAGCCTGCTCCCTTCTGGTGGATGTCTGAACAAGATCCCCACTATTTGTTGTTTAGTCTCTATCAATAAGTTAATGAAGCTTTACCTATGATATATATATAATATATAAGCTAAAACCTAAGAATTTAGCATGGACTTTTAGCAAAATGTAGCTTGATAAGGGTTGATGATTCATTAATACATACAGTGGTCAATGTAGAATGAAATATACGGAAAGATAACTTAGAAACTATACTTTTCATTTCATTTTCAATTCCTTTTTTCTTCAATTACCATACATTAAAAGATAAAATTATCTTTAAAAACAGAAAATTAAAAAAAATGTTGAGGCTGATTTGGTTATTACAAAAGATAAACTTGTGAGAGTTAATTAAAATTTAGTTAACTTAACACCTTCTATGGCTTTCACATCTATTTACATTTCACATTTTAAGACAGTTCACACGTTTTCTTCCATTTCTATACATCTGGACAGTATTTTATTTTATAAAAAGATTAATGTCTTCATTATGTTTCAAACACCAAACAAACATTTCTTTCACAATTGCATGAGTATTGCTTTCTTGTCCTAACTGTACTCGCTCTCCAGTCCATTCTCAATGGAGGTAGATAAGTATATTAGGGTCTTTTCTCCTCCATTATTGAAGAGTGGCATGTACACAGTGGTAGCTAGCAACACAGCTGATAAATATTTACACAGAGGTTATTCAATGAATATTTTGTAAGGTATGAACACTAGAACACATTACAGAATGACTCAATTTGTACGTCAATATGGAAAAATTATCTCAGAGCACACTATATCTTCGAGGCTTACATTTTTAGCTATCTCATGTTTCAAAAGTCAAAAGATAACAAACTGCCATAATGAATTTTCAATGACCCAAAAAAGAGTATTGATGATTGTCAGCTGTACTAGCCAACGCTATTGATTATAGTTTTCTGATATGCTTAATTTGTCAGTAAAATAAAGCTGAAGGATTATCAGGAATCAACAAATCATTGATGAATAATACTGAAAAAGTCCATTAATGTAATTGGCTAAGGAAAAGATTGATCAGTTATAGATCTATTTAAATGCCATATGGAACCAAAAGAACATTTACATTTACATAATTTATACATAAAATGTTGCTTTTTCTTCATAATACATTGTCTCATATATTTTATGCAGCCTTGTATAATATATAGTTTCTGACATATTCTATACTTAGAAATGTTACTTATTTTTATAAAGCAGTGTTCATTATAAATTATTCTTCATTTATTAAACTGTGCTTCTTTTTATAATGCATTATTTCTTATATATTTTATAAATAAAACAACATTGTTGTATACATCAGAAACAACATGGTATAATGAAGAATCAATATATACATGGGTACAATTCTTTATGAAAAGAAGCAATACATTGGTATGATGCTGTCCTGATTTGAACCTGCGACTTCCTGTATCTGAAGCTGATGCTTACTCATTCTAGCACGAGGTCTGGTTATATACAAATACACAAGTACCTGTATGCTTTAATGTTTGGTGTTGCTGAGTTTAAAGACTCATCAACAATCATTCAGTTATCAGCAAGCAGTGTATGCTTTAATTCTAACGTGTCCATTTCTTTCACAAATATTCCAAGTCAACCTTAGTTCAGACATCAATAACAATTTTATCTTAAAATTTTCCAAATTAAATCTTTACAAACCCACATACCAGAGTGAGAAAATTAATCAATCTAACAATACAATGACAGAGTTGACAATGCTACATTCAACTTTGTATTGAACCTTATCACCCTTACTGGCTACACTACACGGTGAAATAATATGTAAGGTCAATATTTCTTAGTTACAAAACATAACATTATATTTGTATCATGTTTTTACAATAGACATACGACACAGTAGTAGTCATTAACAAAGTAATTAATACAATAAACTGAGAACAGTGGAAATCGGTTTATTTCTAAAAAATAAAAAAATAAAGCTATTTTTTACCTAACCTTAT
Source organism: Sinonovacula constricta (assembly GCA_007844125.1). NCBI lineage: Eukaryota > Metazoa > Mollusca > Bivalvia > Cardiida > Solecurtidae > Sinonovacula > Sinonovacula constricta. The sequence continues at coordinate 31,289,914 of CM017557.1, forward strand.
CTCAATGGTATAACTTCTTTAGCTGACAACTTTAAGGTTAACTAGACAAATTGCTAGAAATTTGCCAGCAAATAGCGTAGATCCCGATCAGACAGCTCCTAATGCAAAGCGCCTTATTTAGAACATTTTAGACTGTCTGCCTATGCATTAACAGAGTGTGTAAAATTATGCTAATTGAAAGATAAATGTAGTGCAGAATCAGAAAAAAGGCAAAAATAAATGCATATTCTGTTTGCTTACAGATTGTTAGAAAAGGACAACAATGAACAACATAAAAAATTAAGACAGTGTAGTTTTTTTTCTACCTCATTGAATAGACCTCCAATTGCAAGTTAAGAACATTTAATGAAAATTTGATAAAATGACAATTTAATTTAAAACTAAAGTAACTCTTATGGAACAATGAAGTCAGTGCAAAACAATTCATAACAAGATGTATTCGGCACATAAGACTGACCAAAATTGGTGTGATTGATCCCTCCTTGGGACCGAATAAAGTGAGCAGCACTGACTGAAACCCATCAAAAACACGACACATGTTATATTGAAAGTTGTTTGTAAAATCATTGTGCCATTCACAATGTACAATAAAACTACATAAACCAGGCATACATCAAGAATTAATGGTGTAGTCAGAAGTGCACTGGCCTTCCATACCATGGGTCCCTTGTTGGATTATACAAAAACCCAGCTTTTTTTAAATTGTTGCTCCTATACCATTTCAATACCTACACTTTCACTGACAAGCATATTAAAGCATAGCTTGTAAGTTTATAAGCAAAAAGGTTTTTTATTACTTTTTTTAAACCTCAAAGCCTTAAATATTGTCATGTATATGATAATGAAGAATGTCATGAATGAAGAAGATAAAATAAAGTGTCTACAAAGGTTTATATGACCTAAACTTTTTTATTGTTATAATTAATAACAAGGCAATGGCATTTCCAATAATCATTCAAAGGTAAGCATAAATACTTTTACTGTATTTATTGTTTTGTTGTATTTATTTTTTAGAATATAAAACTTAGCTGTACTTTTCATACCTTGCACACATAATATCAAACTTTAGGACAAAAATATAGTACAATATTAAATACTCAGTTACATGCTAAAAATATCAGAGACAAGTTATGTCCAAGAACCACTAAAGAAAGAAACTAATCACAAACAATTTTTTCTATAATCAGTCTTACAGAGATAAGTATCCAAATCATCTATAGTCAATTCAAAAAAAGTAGGTGCAAAAACATATAAATCATTCCCCAATCCTTGTTCAATGCAACTCTCATTACTCCTGCAAACGCACGCCACATTTGCTTAAACCTAAATTTGCCCATGCCTCATAGTTTGTTCAGAAAAACTTTTTCAAGCTCATACATCAACTGACTTTTTTGCGAGTTCAGAAGTCAGAAAATAAATAAATCAAGGAGGGATTGCATAAAAATGTATACACACGTATTAATTGGGCCTTGGACTGAAGTCCGCTTTTAAAGAAATGATCTCCTGACCTTGAGTTAGCACACACTGCCAGTCACACGATTGGTGTTTTTGTAATGTAATTTATAACCAGATTAATCATCAAGCTTGCTCCCCCAAGGAGAGGCTAACCAGGACTCAATGCATTACACTACTTGAGTTATGTGTCCTTTATAACCACATGATAATTACAGTGGTTCATTACAACAAGTGAATAATTCCTGTGGTCATTTTAATTTTTTTTAAAGGTTGTAGTTGTTTTAATGTAGTAGTCGGTTAATTTATTCACATTCTGAAACTGGTCAGTCCATTATACTGACACAGATGAGCGTTAGGAGGTAAGCCACTACTACCAACTTTATAGTCTTTGGTTCGACCAAGCCGAGGGTTTGAACCCGCGACCTTCCGATCCTCAAGCCGACGCTTTACCAACTGAGCTATTGCGGCTGGTCCTTTACTGTGTATAGCATGTCATGAACACCTGACATGATACCATACCCCGTCAAATTATCCAATCATGGAAATACCATTATATTCGCTTAAGTATTTGCAAGGTACTCACTCACATCACTACTGTTTTAAACAACTTTGATATGTTGGGGCCCAGGTTTGAACCTGGTCTCCACTACTTAATTGAAAATTAAAACTAACTTTCAAGTCTGTTAATGCAAAATGTTCTTCAATATGGTAAATTTATTTTAATTCATGTTATAAATCCATAGCGGTGGCTGATGGGTATCTACACTTTTTTTTTTATTTATAATTGGTGACAAGTGATAAACATTTTTGGTGAGAGTCATTTAACAAATATACTTTACAACATCGTAATTTTTTTCAATTCAACTTAAAAATTCAAACAAAAATAAGAAAAGTATAATTATCTTCTCATTATTTCAGCCATATTGTTAAAGACAACATAATCAGGACAGAAAACAAGCACAATGAAAATAACTGTGTAATATGAAATGAGAAGCCTTGCTTATAAACACATTGCATACATGTGAACTCCCACTTTCAACGTTCAAAATTATTTGAAAATGAGGGGTGTTTTATACATTTTCAGAAATCCCACTACTTGTATGGAAACAGATAATTTACTTCTTTGTTTATAGAAAAATAACAAATCTACCTTTTTGAAAGTAAAAAATCTTCCATTTTGGCTTCAAAAAAAGTTTGCATGTATGGTATGTTATAAAAACATTCATATTGATGAAGACAGGGAAATACAAAAAGACTTTATTTACCAAGCATGCATTACCACCAATCCCTGCTATATTTTGTAAATATATATATTACATCACAAAAAAATAAAATAGACACATAGCCATAGACGCAACGTCAAAAAGTGTAGCTCTTGTTGAGAGCTGTCGACTAATAATGGTCTACATTATTTGTCTTCTTGGCCAACTCATATCAAGCTGGTAAGGAATTAGACTGTTTGATGACAAGTTGTCACTTAATTAAGACTAAAGGTACTGTCTACCACAGGCATCAAGAAAAGTTTTGAAAATTAAATGTACCCAGTAGTTGTTTCTTTTTATAAAAAAAATTCCTGCAATTGTTTTTATTACTTCCTTTTAAAAACAGTGAAGCTACACCTATTTAAACAGTCTGAAGTGTTTTTAAGTAGAAAATTTTCTTGGTTACTAACCTAATAGAGCAAAGGACCACTTTACGATCATTTTGACACAGATTTAGGTGGGTTTAGGATTTTTAGATTTTACTTTATAGGGTGCACAATATTTAATCAAATGTTATTTATGAAGAATTTGAAATGCTAAATGAACTTGCTTTTTAACTTCTGAAATGTGTTCTGTGTCGTATCTGGACCAAAAGTTATAGTATTTTACTAGTTTACCTAAGAGAATTATGATTAAACATATATTTAATTTACCTTACAGAAATTTTTGAGGATTGTGTGTTGGGTATGCCCCATCAAAATGTACTCCTGTCTAAATCTGTCCCCACCTAAAACTGCCACCTAAATCTGCCCCTGGATATGCTTACATATATTTTAAAAGGTACAAACAAAATGTATAAAGTTTGAACAAAAATAATTGGTCAAAACAGGACAAAAAATCAGACAAGACTTTAAACATTAAACTTAAATCATTTTTCTTACTGATATTTTTTTCAATATCAATCCTGGTAGAGCTTGATTTAGTTATAAACTTCTGAGCGAGAGAGACATGTTTTGCTCTAACAAACAGAAAACTACAAGATTAGAATATGTCAGCTTATTGTTTGCATGCAGTCTAGAAAATACAGTCTATCACTACTATCTACTATTACGGTGGTTGCTATATCTACAGAGGTAGCTAAATCTAGAGACTAAATCTAAGTGAGAAATGCAATATTAGGTATTAACATAAGTTCAATACGGCTAAGAATACAAAACATTCAGCCAATTACTTAAAGATGATAACTTGTCTTACAAAATTATAGATCTGTAATTCTAATTTTATATATTTAGTACAGTTTTGAGTAATATAAAAATGCTACCATTCACAGTGTTGGATCAAAATTTAAAAGAAAAATGTATGAAGTTATACATATAAAGTTGTAACTGCATTATTTGACATGAAAAACAATAATCAGCATAAACTGATAAATGATGGGGTACACACATTATATACATACATTAAATATCAAAGTAACTTCAGAAGATGTACATGGTCATGGTCATGTAATAGTTTTTGCAACAATAAAATAAAAGTACATGCATAAAATTAGAACAAAAAGTAATTGGCTGAACATTTATGTACATGCAGGTTTATTTTTTAGCCTTCTTTGATCAACTAATTTATAGGTATCTTGAAGCTAAAATAATGTTATGTTACAAAAACACTGACAGCTGCAATGTGACCTCAATAATTATGTTAAGCAACTCAAGTATCAAATTGCTCATTTTGAAGCAAATGTTAGTAATACAAGCAATAAAAAACATTGTTTATAAAAAATTCTTTTAGATTTATGTAAAAAACCCAAAAGAAACAAAACAAATGTTTCCTGTTTGTTATCAGTATAAAGAAAACAGCTGTTGTTTTCTTTTATAAATTTTAAGAGGAAAATAATGTAGATAAAATGCTAAATACATAACGTGTTGAATACTAGCAATGAATAATAATGATCAGAGAAGGCTAAAAATAATGGTTTAAATAATTTAAAACTAGGAATAAATAGTTTGTGTTTCTACAAATGGGTGCAGGAAGCAAGTGGAGTATTCTCCCTTCAGTGATTTTTGTGTCACTAGAGTGCTTTCCCTTACCTATGCATGTGCTCAACTGATTTGACAAGTTGATACATGTAGTTCCTAACTTTTCTCTCTGGCAAGTAATGTCTCTTCCCTAGAAATGCAACATGATAATTAGTAGTTTGTCATGTCACACAATTCTGCAAGATAGAGTAAGAAGTCAGGCTTCCAATCATGAGTAGTAAATAAGCTGAAACAAAGCATAGCTGAAATTTTGATTATAAAAGCATGATGAAACACTGTGACTGCAATCAAGTAGTTACAAGAAGACTTATATAACACACACATGTGAACTCTCTTGTTCCTGGAGGGAGACTCCCTTTTTTAAGGTTCAAATTTTTTTAAAATGAGGGGGATTTTTACTCATTTTCAGAAATCTCCCTACTTGGATACAGATAACTTCCTCCTTTGTTTATAAACAAATAATAAACCTCCCACTTTCGCCTCAGAAAAAGTTCACATGTGTGATAAGATGAAATTCAAAGAAACAAACTTTTCATAAACCGATATCATATTAAACAAGCATTTGATAGTATTGCAGGCAATACAGTATTCCCCTACCGTTCCCTCAAAAAGTTCTTTAATTATCATACGCTCCTGTTTATTGACATTTATAATTAATTTGATGTTGAAGTCTGTATTTGTATAATTATGGCTTAAAAATGAAGTAATAAACAAGGAAATCTACAGATACATATACAAGTCAGCCTGAGCTAAGGGACACCTGAGAACAGCAGACACCTGCTTTCAATGGACCCCAAAGGAAAATCGTTCTATAATTGATATAATCGACACAAATGTTGTTCGCGACACGTCATCTCAATATGGGGATCATTTCTGTGAAATAGTTGTAAAATCTGACTTAAATAACAAAGTTATGGGCTGGACACGATTTTGCTGCAAGCAAGGTCACGCTGTGACCTTGACCTTCAAGGTATCGACCCAAATGATGTTCGCGACACATCATCTCAATATGGTGATCATTTCTGTGAAATAGTTGTAAAATCAAACACGTCGTCTCAATATGGTGATCATTTCTGTGAAATAGTTGTAAAATCAAACTTCAAAAAACCAAGTTATGGGGCTGACACAATTTTGCTGCAAGCTGTGACCTTGACTTTCAAGGTAGCGACCCAAATGTTGCGCGTGCATATTGTACACATTGCTACCTATTAACATACCAAGTTTCATGCGCCTAGCTTTAATAGTTTTTAAGTTATCAAAGGATCCATTTTTTTAGCGGACAGACAGACAGACTTTCGGACTGACTGACTGACTGACTGATTGACTAACTGACTGACTGACTGACGGACGGAGGGTAAACCTATAGTCCCCTCCGGTGTGAACACCGGTAGGGGACTAACAAACTATTTGTTAAGCTATACAAGCTGAAAGCAAGAAATAAGGCGGTCTCAGAAAAAAAGTTCACATAAACGAGTTTAAGAAAGGTAGATCCTGCTAACACAAATCAATGATAGAGACTTACTCAAGTACGTAAAAAATTAAAACTTCTTTTACTTTTTCTTTTAAAGTGCAACACCTTGTCTTCTTAGGCTTTTGCTCAAGAATTTGTAAGTGCACTAAGGTAATGGGGTCTCTATATTAATGATGAGATTTTTAATATTAAGAATAAGATCTTTGTTCATGATTTCAAATTACCGTAAAGTTTTAAAGATAAGACGCACACAAAGATAAGACGCATCCCCTCTTTGAGGTCTAGAATTAAGGAAAAAAGCAAATTCTCAAAGACAAGACGCATCCCCGATTCACTAATCCATCTGGCCGCCATTACGAAATTCCCGCGTCGCCGCATCGCTCGATTTGACTCGAGGGAACAAGTTCCAATTGTTCCGTAACTCGGTGTTTGTGCCGAGTGCTTATTATTCTCTAAGTGTCTTGAATAATACGTCGCGACTGTTTGCCTAGTGAGACCGTGTGTATTGTGTTACGTTATGACACTCTACCCCAATATATCGTTTACACGCCAGACAGGATATTCTCGCGGCTATCCCAGCCCTACACATGAGAGAACATCCTGTTTCACGCGGCAGCATGTCATAAAAACAATTAAGTTCTCGGCCTATAATTAAGTTCTCAACACATGGGACAAACACACAAATGACATTTAAAATAACAACTAAAGGCTTTTATATGTTCATTTTCACACCATGCTATTTAAGTGACCGCTTACCAACAAATTAGTTCTATGCACCTTTGTAATTACTTACGGATGATGGACGATCTATTAACATCCAAAAGAGGTGTGAAAACTTGTCTGCGCAAATCGCCGATGCACATTTTATTGTTGTTAAGTGGGTTTTTAATTTCAACTTAAAATTTATTCGTAGTTAACATTTAAAAAAAAAATTCAATTCAAAATTGATCAATTGAATAATACCATATTACTTAGACAATGATAATAACAGCGTCGTCAATGAATATGCCCGTTCCACTAAAACTCAAGTACCGTTTCCAGATTATGAAACTTCGCCGATTTTGTTAGAATAAATTGATATTTATGCAAATATCTATTGCATATTGTTGTTTTATGTATACACAAACGAATTTAAATGTCTCTTTTTATGTTTAATGTCAAATTTTAGGTAAAAACAACGTAATTTTTCCCTTAAAATAGCACAATACAGTTGTCTATGGCCGATACTATCGGCGATATTCTCTGCGGTCGGATTAGTCTAAGGGTCAATTTTGGTCTGGGAAAAAAACTTAAATTCGCATGTATAAGACGCACCCCCCACTTTTTTATCATCATTTGGGGCAAAAAACTGCGTCTTATCTATAAAACTTTACGGTATAAGATAATAATGACACTTTACATCTCACTGCCTAAGAACAAAGTAGAATCTTAACCAGTCTTCTATTTTTGTTACAAAAAAACACTTCTAATTAACTAAAAAAGACAATTGAATATTGACCAGTCAATGGTGATCAATCAGAAAGCACCATTCATTGTTCACTTCTTTACAGTTTTTTATACATAGAGTAAATGTAAAAGCATGCTTTTTGGGGGTCACTTTTAATGACTTGAAAGTATTTATGCTTGGAAATTGTGTTTATTTCGCATAACTTGAAAGTATTTATGCTTGGAAATTGTGTTAATTTTGCATAACTTGAAAGTATTTATGCTTGGAAATTTTATTCATTTCACATAACTTGAAAGTATTTATGCTTGGAAATTGTGTTTATTTCACATAACTTGACAGTATTTATGCTTGGAAATTGTGTTTATTTCACATAACTTGACAGTATTTATGCTTGGAAATTGTGTTTATTTCACATAACTTGAAAGTATTTATGCTTGGAAATCATGTTTATACACCAGTTTGTAAATCCTTTGATGAAATGATCAGGGTAGATTCTAGATTTGCTTGTTTTAAGGATCAAAAAGGATCAATGAAAAGTCAATCAAGGTGAAGAAACAGACAATTCCAACTTTGTTTCATAACATCTTAGCATACCATATGTTTCTGAGCTTTCTACTGCACTATACTAAATACCTAACCAAACACAGCATTTCTGACAAATATACACTAAATTGTGTTAATAACAAATGTTCATTCATTTGACAGTCTAATGTTTTTTAAGGTGACTCCTTACCTGTTAAGGTCATGGTTTTTACAAGGTCTTTGGATTGGTTAATTCTAATCTGATGAAAATGACCATAACTTAAAATTGATTATTTCTATCACTTACTTAAATTAATCCAAAACATTTGCATGATATTAAAAATGAAAAAAATATATATATATATATATACCTACACTATATAGAAGGTAATAAAAGTGTTTTATATATAATTATGTTAATCTGATTACTGAATGTATCAAACTAAAATACAGCCAATTCATAGCATCAGTCGACAAAAATAATATCAAAGCCTGCAAGAAAGTCATAAGACATATTCTTTAAAATGTATTTTCAAAAGCACTGATATTCAATAACCACTCTAAACAGGTAGTAATAGTTACTTCAGGAATAGATATTTGGTTGCTTGAATATATCTTGAAGACAGGAATGCATATATTATAGCTACATTATAGCTACATTCAGCTACTACTGGTGGATGAAGACCCTGGACAAGTATATGGGTTACAGAATTATTTTTACCACTGGTCAGCTAAAAGATTTCCCAACATTAAGTGTTTGCCCAGACTGGGACTTAAACCAAGGTGTTAAAGGGCTGAGGTGTAGGAGTCAGCTACTTACCACTAAACTACACTACAAATAGCTGTTTTTATAGAGACTTGACAACAGATAGTCTAGATTCTTGCACTAGATGGTTGATCTGGAATGACACTATTTGCAACGGCCTGGTCAATTAATACTTAGAAGGTACTGAGATAATACAATGCACAAAGAACTATCAAGACTTGTACACTTCTTCCAAAAGCTTCGTTGGCCAAGTTCTTGTTGTTTGTCCATTCTCTAGTCTCTGCATCCATTCAATAGCAGAGGTCATACTCATGAAGAATCTTAGTTATTTTTTCTAACTGAAACTAAGAAATTTTCTTAAATTTTGAAATATTTCATTAGACATAAGAAAATTCCCTTAATTTTATTTGCACAACTATTTATTCTAAAATATTCATTAGGACTTTTCTAAATTTAAGGCAATGTCTTTGTTTAAGTAAAAAGTCACTAAGATTCTTTATGGATACGACACTGGTACACAATACTTTGTTGCTACTTTTTCTGAGGGCTATAAAGTAGAACCTCTAGTGTCTCAATTTGTCATACAATAGGATGCATGCAAGATTTCTATTCATTTATAGTCATTACATTTATATATTTCAATAAAAGCTACCACTTTTGACATGGCAAGTCCATTTCCAGACATTTTAGATTGAAACAATTTTATAAGTTACCTGGCTTACTACCACCTTTAAAATTTATTAACCCAGCTTAAAAACTACCAGCACTGTCCTTCCCCAATTTTTTGTGTGCTTCAAAGCGCTTTAAAGAAATAAAAATAAAAACATTGCATTTTTGTTCTAAGACTTTCAACAGTTTGTTTTTTTCAGTGACCTATTACAGATTCCTAAGTGTTTAAACACATTTTGCTTTCATGGCTAAATAGGTAAAATTTGAACCAAGGGCAAATTACTATTGACAGATATGTTCATTGATTATGTTTATCTTTCCGATCACCCTTGGATATCTAGCCTATATCAATGGCTTGGGATCTTTTCTCTTAACAGTGATCTGAGCAATCAATCAATCCAAACAAAGAGGAACATTAAATGCAGTCAACTATCGGATATACGATACAGGTAATGAACGTCCCTAATAAATATGTTAGTAGAAAAACACTAATTGAAATACACCTGTGAGACTATGATTTATCATGACTGCAATGCTTTAAGAGGATTTACTATTGGTTATTTAATTCAATAGAATGATATTATAATTGATTTTAAATGAAATTATTTACAATTTAATATCATTCTTTCATTCAAATGAGTGGAATAATATTGATATTTTGTATGTGTTTTTGATCTTTTTATGATAAGGGGTATAAGCCATTCCAGTTTTTCTATACACCCCATTCATTCATGTATGTGTATTGTGAAAATGGTAATGGGATATATAAATATACAAGTTGTGTTAAGCCATTTTATACAGCTACCCGAGTTTCTGTATGTAAAACTTGAACAGCATTCTATTTTGTTTAGAATTACACATCCCAGAATCAATCATTCTTTATTTGAAATTGTTACAGTGTTGCCTTAACTCTGAAAGCAGTGATAACAAGTGACTTGACCTGGTGCTGCTTTTATAAACAGAACTAGCATAGAGAGTAAAGAGACATCCATCTTACTGATGTTATATATTTCCCATTGATCTGCTATATACTGAACTGTGATTTTTTTCTACTGCATTCTGTTGTTGTATTTAATATCCAACCATTATTATTATAACTTGTTTTGTTTAAGAAATACATTCTAAAACACAATTATGGTCATTACAGCGGTGTCAAAATATTTATGTGAAGGAAGACTCCAGACAAAGGTCAAGGTAGAACCACTCGTGCACCAAAGGTCAGCTGGAATAACGTTCCCATTTTAAAATTTCTTAGCTCAACCATATTTACATTACCTGAAAAGGTCCTGCTAAATGCTGTTCATTGATGCCCTAGATCACTCTGCACAGTGACGCATCAATTCCCATTTGTCAATGCAAACAGGTATTTCCTATCTGAGCCATGCTGCACAGTCAGCTAAATTAAAACTTTAAGAAAACAACATGACTTATTTTTTAGATCATGTTTTATTGTCATCCGGTAAATCAGCTCTGATGTCCATTTTCAGCAGAAATCACAAACGGCATATTTACAGATTTGGAAAAAACGAGCATTTAGCTCAATTTCTTTCACAATTTGTTCAGTCTAACATTTGAGGTAGAGTTCAAAATCGTGTTTACTTAGACTAAAGTATAAGTTTACTATGAAATAAAAGCCAATTTATTCCAATAAAGAGCAATAATATTGTCACATGTATTTGATAAAGGCAAACTGTTGCATGCCACCTTTAAACCCATGTGGTGAGTTTATATTCAGCGACTCTACCACTCCACCATGGACCACTAAACTGTGTACCTGAGACAAGATGCTTCATCTCTTGTTTCATCATGGCTAATTCAAAAGTTTGTTATATACATTAAAAACTTACAATGGATGCTGCAGTGTTATAGATGTGCACAATGTAATTTATGAGTAAAATGTTAAATAAATAAAAAAAAATCACATTCTTCGTGGATCCTTTTTTATTTTTGATAAAATTATATTTGGGCAACCTAAAAATGAAGGTAGTTAAAAGAATTAAAAAGTAATGAAATCATTTGTTTTCAATACCTTAGATAGACATCAGAGCCCCTTAAACCCAGACATGTTTCCCATTTCAAAACAACCTTTAAAAAATTATTAAGATATAACTTTAAATACGCTGATAAAAATGTTAATTACTGACTTTATCAGACAAAAAAAAACACTACTATTCATTATAACAACAACTTCAGTGCAACAAAAAATATTTCAAAACCAACACTTTAATTTTCAATCAATACTTTGCAATCTCAACATTTTCCCACAACATATCTGCAGTTCTCGGTGCACTAACCATTAGAACCTCATTTATAACATTTAATAGAAGTATATCCAATAAATTAATCAGATATATTATCATACAAGGCCTTCAATCTGAAGGGTCTGTTATGACACAATGTGACACACTCATGTACCAGTCGAGAGATTACCATAGGCACTCTATTAAATGACCTGTACTCTTTTTTTTTTATAATAAAAAAGATGTATTGTTTATTTTTCAGTAAGCATAAAAAAGTGCAACCATATTAACAGCCCATTGCATGAACAGTTGATTTTGGGTAGACCACTATTCAAGACAGCAATAATATTGCTTAATTTGTTTTGACATGTTTTAGGTTGTAGGCACTTGGAAAGTATTCTAAACCATACACTTTTAATGAACATTGCTTTGAACACTACCATTTTACTGCATTGACAACAATCATCCACTGAACAAAAGCACAGTTATTAAGATAAAGCAACAAGGAAAATCAAATTCAGCATATGGTACACTTTTGAAAACTTAAGACTTAGCTACAAAAACATTTTTTTTTTGCTTTTAACACTGCACAGGCATCAATAAATCATTCTGTCTTATGGACCTTTATTAGGACATTTATGGTAGCCATTGGCCAACACATGGCTAGTAGGCAATAACATACTCAATGTAGTCATTACAAACCACTTTCACTACGAACCATGGTCTGGATATAGATTACTTTCTGATATATCAATAGAGCCTTTACAACTGCAGAACAGATTAGAAACATTGTATGGTTTACCACTAACCAATCTCCAAATAAAATCTAGGGGAATTTGTAGTTAAAAATGAACTTAATAGGCTGCACAGCCCCATTTACAATTTAGTTAACAAGAGGGCCATGATGGCCTTAAATCGCTCACCTGATGACACAGGCTTTTAGTAGGCTCAAATCTGGCATCAAGTAATTAAGAGTTATTTACTTTAGAAATCTTTGGTGAAGTTTGTACCATTAGTGTGGCCACTGGGATGATAACATTTTCCAGAATTTTACCAAGTAACCTACTGTATCCACATGACCCACTTCAAAACATATGTAAGATTTCATACTGGCAAACATTCTGATCAAGTTTGGTGAAGATTGGGCAATCAATGTGGTCTCTAAGTGTTTTGACAAGTTTTTTCTAAAATGTGACCTAGTGACCTACTTTTTGACCCCTCGTGACCCAATAATATACTCATCCAAGATTTTATACAGACAAACAATCTGATCAAGTTTGGTGAAGTTTGTGCTATGGGATTGGGATTTGCTAGCATTCTTGCCGATACTGTGCAGCGACATTTCTATCATTATAGCGCAGGGGCACTTATGAGGTGCCCAGGGACTGAACCTGGCCAGTCTATTTTACTGACACTGACAAGTCAGGCGTAATGCTGTCCCCTTAGCCCCGAGCGTTAGGAGGGAAGCCACTACTACCAACTTTAAAGTCTTTGGTTTGACCCAGCTGGGGTTTGATTCTGTGACTTCCTGATCCGCAAGCCGACGCTCTACCAATTGATCTATTGCGGCCGGTGATTGTGCTATGAATGTGGCCTCTTATGTGTTCACAAGCTTTTTCTAAGTTTTGACTTAGTGACCTCTTTTTTGACTCAATGTGCCAATAAGGAACTCATCCAAGATTTCTTGCAGACAAACATTCTGACCAAGTTTGTCGAAGATTGGGCTATAGATGTGGTCTCTAGTGTGTTCACAAGCTTTTGCTAAGATTTGACCTAGTGACCTACTTATTAATCCCCTCGTGACCCAGTTATGAACTCATTCAAGATTTCATGAAGGCAAACATTCTGATCAAGTTTGGTGAAGATTGGGCCATAAATGTGGCTTGTAGTGTGTTCACAAGCTAAATGTTGACAACGGACGACGGACGACGGACGAAGCGGTATCACAAAAGCTCCCCTTGAGCACGTTGTGCTCAGGTGAGCTAAAAATGTTGATAAAAATAGAGTAACTTATAATTAGTTACACAAGCTTGTTAACAAATAATGTGACATTTAATCTGGCATTGTGTTTTGTTTTATTTATTGTTATTTTTTGTTGATTATGATTTTCCATTGATGCAGAAATTCACAAAAATACCAACTTTTCAAATGTTTTGGTACCTAGAATATTATACAAATAAGGAAACCCTGCCTCATAGACTTGAGTTAATAATATGTCTGTAAAAATTATGAACTGTGCAACTGTGGCTATTTTGAGATTTGTAAAAATTATGAACTGTGCAACTGTGGCTATTTTAAGATTAACTACAGTCTCATCGTGCAGCAGTTTGATTGATGTTTTTGGGACAAATTACTATAAAATGGTGTTTTTTTAGAATTACCTGGTTGGAAGATTTAAGAGCTGTCCACACACAGAGTGCACTAATTTTCTCAGTGCTAAATATTACAATTTCTAATTCAAATAACAGGCATAACAGGCATAACTCCATCCATATCTATTTCACGGGTACTTGGTGTTTGAAAATGGGACTGGCTGTTGATAGTTAACAAGTATATTTAGTTTGAAGTTTACATCTTCAACAAGTTTTGAAAAAAAGGCCTTAACAAAAAGGTCAATATTCCACAAAAAGTGGAGCTGAAGATGAGTTAAAATAAAGAATAAGTTTATCAATCTCCACATAATAAACTTTGAAAGTTAGAGGGTGAACATATAAAATAGAAACCATGTTATTAAAGTATATTCATAGTGAGACAATCTTTATCCTTTTTCAATATAAGGTATACCTGAGGGCACACAATGTGAGAGTAGTTTCTCCCATTGACACTTCCTAAATGCAAAAACAGGCCTTGAGTTAAATTAACTCACCTTTAATGGGCTTTGAGTGCAATTTTTTATTGCAGTACTGAAATTGTGATAATCAGCTTTACAATAATTACATTACACAAATCAAACTTAAAAAACAATTTATTTAAAATATTTGTATGGCTTTTGCCATTAAATACATGGTAAAATATGAAAGTTAATAATTTCAAATGACTGCAAATCAAAAAGACATACAAGTAGTGAAAAATTGAAAGCAATAAAATGGATCAAATTACTATTTAGATAGCATGTACCTCAGATATTACCTACCACTGGAGACAATATATCTATCACAGATGTTTCTCATTAATTAATTACCCAAAGTAGGGAAACTAATGTACCATTAACATGTGGTATTAAAAGTCAGATATTTCTTTTATTTTTCCAATGCATTGTTTGTTTTTATGGTGAAGTTCTCAACTTTCTTTTCTACTCCTTTCTTAGTTATGCTATTATAAATTTATAAATTGAACAAGGAATCACAACTCATAATTTATGACTGAATTTAATTTTGTCAATACTTTCTTGTGGGATTTAAAAGTTGACTTTGCGTGATTAGTGTCCAAGGTAAGTAGGTCACTTAGTCATGATCCTAAATGTACATTAGTTTAGGTTACAAAACTACGAGTCGGAGATAATTCCCGAAGTTCTGATTGGTAAGAGGTAGAATAAAACTTAAATATACCAGACCTGGTAGCGCAATTGGTAGAGCGTCAGCTCAAAGTACAGGAGGTCACGGGTTTGATCCAGGGTGGCAACATACAAAAGTTGTTAAAAATGGTAGAGGTATAGCTCCCTTGCTAATGCTCAAGCAAATATAAGGGTAGTTCCATGACTGGTCGGCCCGGTGTCAGGATAATGTGACTGGGTGTTGTATCATGCCAGGTGTTTCAAGGCATGCTATGCACAGTGAAGGCAGCACTATATCTGCTTCAAGTGGACACCGTCCCCAGATAACTGAAATACTGTTGGTGGGACATTAAACCCAATAAACAGATATAAACATACAAAGCTTGAATAAAATCTGACCAATCAGAAATTTGAGATGAACCATAGACTCACGAAGCATTATAACATATGACCCAGATGATCACGAACAATCTTCCAAACAAACAGCGCATGCTCTATACAATGTGCTTTACTTTTGAATTGATTGGATAAACCATTTCATATACTGGAATATAAAAAAATAACTAATAAGTTATGAACCCTCCATTGTTGTTACTAATTAGATTGTTTTGTTCTGTTTTTGTTTTTGAAAAACATCATCAACCAATTATGATCATTATAGTGATAGCCCATTGTCTGGGTAGAACCACCAGCATACAGCAGATCAGTTCTTCTAGAAGATCTTCCCACAATAAGTCCTCGCCCTGAATGGGACTCAAACCCACGCAGTAAGAGGTTTAGCGGTCTGAGGAGTTACAAGTTGGTGACTCTACAACTATGGCAGAGGCGCCCGCCCCACTTATCAGAACTATCATGGTAATCACCATGTAGGGTTTGTTTGTTTATTGGGTTTATCATCCCACCAACAGTATTTCAGTTATCTGGAGACGGTGTCCACATGAAGCAGATATAGTGTTGCCTTCACTGTGTATAGCATGCCATGAACACCCTGCATGATACCACACCCAGTCACATTATCCTGACACCAGGCCAACCAGTCGTGGAACTACCCTTATATTTGCTTGAGCTTTAGCAAGGGAGCTATACCACTACCATTTTTAACGACTTTGGTATGTCGCGGCCAGGAATCGAACTTGGGGCCTCCTGTACCTGGAGCCGACTCTCTACCGATTGCGCTTCCAGGTCTGGTCCCATGTAGGGTTTCTGTTAGGGGATAATACAACTATGTAAAATGTACCCCACATATCTGGTGTTCTACCTAAAGTTTTATTTAGATATACATGTACCATATAATGTATATAGCATAACAAAGTCAAAACAAGCTTGGTATATAACTTGTTTAACAATAAAATGTGTAACTCCAAAACAAACATAATGTGATTAAATCCTTTGAATATACCATATAAAATAATCACTCAAATAGTCCAGGATATAAGACAGGTGTAAGTAAAAATGGTAATGGTATTACAGAGCTCCACATAAGGTGAATAATTATGGAATGTATCCCATAATTCTCAACCAAACCCAATCTTGTATTATCTGGAGCTCTAAATGATTGAAAATGGTATAAACTGTAATGCTGGGAATAAAGCAATATAAAACCTTGTCCAAAGGCAATTTGATTGGACATTATCTGTTCTGTAAAGAAAAAAAAAGGTAATATATTGCAAAACACTTTATTATAAATAGATATTTAATCTACACAATTATATATGTACATAAGACATTTTTAGGTAAATTTTATGAAACATGTTATTTCAGTGGCTATCAATAATGATAATGTACAAATAATAACACATATATACTTAAGCATAATTAGGTTAAACATTATATACATAAAGCAGTTTTTAAATAGGTTTATATTTTACTAAGCAGAATATTGTCCACTATATGGTTCTACTAATTATTAAGAAAATAAAATGTAGGTTATTGTGATGATCAAATATAAAATTTATAAAAACAACACATTGACATTTTGCATCTGTTAAATAGAAGTTTTTAATGCTGTGAATATTTACAGAGTTTCAGATAAATTAAAATTTTGTCACCATAAAATAATGCTTCAATCAAATCCTAGATGGTGCTCATGAAAATTCTCATATTAACGTGACTTGGCCACAGTTCATCAACTTTGCACTTTAAAATGTTTGCTTAAAAAAGCAAAACTATGGTGAACCACAATAAATAATGAAAAGAAATTTACCTCTGATCTTAAGATAATATGTGAACAAGCTGTCCTTAAAAGAGACAGAGTTATCTTGAGGCTGGGAGTATCAAAAGTATTGCAATGTTTTTCTACTGGTTTTTATCTGTTTTCATTCAACACCCTAGTTTATCTCTCAACTAAGCAGGTGTATCAGTAAGTCATAAGCAATATGCTGATTAGCAAGAAAGTAATGCAATACTTTGAATGAAGTGTCGATCTTATGAACCTACACAAAACTGTGGCCCATTCACTTTAAGTGTGATAAGAAATAGAACAAACAATTAAATGTGTAAATGTCAGTCATAAGAAATATGCAGATTGGCTTGACTTTGATGCAGAAAAGATCACAATTTAACCTATCATGTGATCGAAGCTGACAACTTTTGTCAATAACAATTGTTAATGGGAGCAGAAAAAAACAAAATCACAAAAATGAATGTCACATCAGGACTATCTTACCCTTGGAATAAGCATTTTTAGTGCAAGATCTCTTGTGTCTGCATGAATTGCTGACCATTTGTTAGATAGTCCTATCTTACATGAAGAATCATAATGGAAAGTTATACTGTTATGTTCAACACTTACAGACAGGCATGTTTAATGAGGATCAGCACCCCCTCTCAGATTTTGTTGCATTCCTGTCAAGTTTCACAGGCAGGATTTAAATGTTTCAAAGGTCAAATTTTTGCCAGTGTTATTTTTTATTTTTATTTTGGGTACTCAAGTAAAAGCAAATGTTAATCTTAAATGGTTTCCTTGATTACTCAGACTTCTACTAGACCTCTTTAATTAAAGGTTATCTACATGTATCTTACTTGATAGAATAACCGCATGTTTGAAAATGAGAGAGAAATTTTATAGCTAAAGGCTAAAGACCTTTTCATCTGAAACTCTGTATTTATAAAAAAACAATGATGTAAAACAATCCAGCTTGCTGATTTCTGGCCCAGAATTGAAGCACAAATTTCGGGTGTGCATTTAGCATGGATGAGCACAATGTATGGCCTTTTACAGTACCTACCTCGAATGAGTTCATATATGTTCATATCCATAAGTTCACATATAAGGACTAGAGTTCCAGACTTCTTGTCACTGAAAAAGATTAAATAAGCAATCAATTAAAACAAGTCATTAAATTTAATTAAGTATCAGTATGATTCATATGGTTTAAGGCAATAATGCTTCAATATTATTTGACTCATTTTACATTAAGGACATTTTATGGTTTGCTGGTTTGGATCCACACAACTTGCATAGGTCCATGGTCATGTCCACCACAAATTTTAAATTTATTTCTATAGGCAAACATAGCTTATCTTTTTCACTAAGGTAAGAAATTCAGGAGGTGTTCTATAGTAAAAAAAGTAATTTGTACACATTATCTTAACATTTGAGGAATAAATGACCAATTAAGGAAAAATGCATAAAGAAGATCTTCAATGAATACAAAGATCTTAAGGCATTTTATTCAATTTTAAAAACTTGGTTTGTGATATGAACTTCCTTTAGTTATGAAAACATGACCATTGTATGTATGTATATTTCTTCTGTTTAGTAATCTTGATTATCAAGAGCCCTAAAATATATTGACTGTGGTGTTAATGGCTGAGTAGATATAGCTGCTAACTTTTAGTTGTCAGCTGGCTCCCTTCAGTTAATTACTTAATTTGGGGAAGCTCTATAGTTCATGTTAAGCTTCTTTATGGTCTCCGATAGGATGCTGCTTCAACACATTGTGCCTAGCGATGAAACAGTTAACGCTGCATAATTATTATCAGACAGTAATTATAAGTTTTGTAATAATGCTATCAAACATTTAAATAAATATAAAAACATTTAAATTTATAACAATGTTGTTCATGTCCTGTGTGCCACATATAATAGATTGATAAATCTGTACAGAAGCAGTGAAAGTAATGGTTATTTTTCATTCTAGGTTATCAACCATATCATGCTATTAGGAAGAAGCAGCCTAATATAGACATTAAGAAAATGTATTTCCACCAGGACCACATGCCTGTGCACAGGTGTGAAGAGACACTGCTGATTACTGACTTCCTTAGTTTCCAGAGACTATACAACACTTGCCTTACTCTCCCAACTGAGCATCCATCGATTTTTCCATTTTTTCTGAGATTGAAGTCAGAATTGCGCGGGAAAAGGTTTACATATTTAGTGAAACTGTACATTGGTGTTTTCTCTCTGGTTTCACTCGGGATTGGTACAAAAGCTTATACTGGTAATGGACAAGTGGACATCAGAAATGTGTATCATCAAGCGGGTGCTATGTCGAGGAGTGGGAATGTGACATTTATTTAATGCTTATGATGTTGTCAAAGTGCTCAGTGATGATGTATATATGTTAAACATAAAGACTGTTATAAATTATCAGATTATAATAATGTAAATGTTCACCACAGTTAAATAGTTTTTTATTAATGTGTTTATTAGATATATATGTATTTGCTAGCAAAATTTGTTATATGTAAGTATTGCTTAAGAGCAAAAGATAAAGTAATATGTGAACAAACCTAGTAGTTTGTTGTTGCTATGAAGTCAATGATTTAGCTTCAATGTATTATAAAACAACAACAAAAAACTTACAATATGACCTCCTCCAATTCGAGGATGTTTGGATGGTTGGCCAGTCGTCGCATGGCTTGAACTTCTCGCAGGTTATTAACCTGGTCAATACTGAAAGCAAAATAAGAAAAGAAAAACATTAAAAAAATGCAAATACCTTGCCCTCAACACTCAATAGTAGTTGGTTGATAATAAATAAAAAGTTAAGATATAATAGTTGGTTCTTGTTTTTCAATACATCGCACAAACACAATTATTGTCATTTTGGCAAGGTCCAACTAATTATTGGTTGAGCAAGACCTCAAACAAATGTCTGGCACAGATCAACCTTCCCACATGAAAGTTCTCACCCCAACTGGGACTCAAACTCACGCGATGAGGAGCTGACGAGGAGTTTGCAACCATAGCCTAGCAATAAGATTCACTGACATTTAAGTTCAAGTCCTTGTCATTGCAAAAACCTAATGTGAGAATAGCTTTAGATGACCTGTGATTCTCTCCTGATGTTTGTCTGGGGTCTTTATCCACCAGTAATGGAACTGAACTTCACTATAATTACCATAATTATGTTGTCATGATTTATTTGAAAAACCAACAACAATAAAACAAACAGCATTCATTTTAAATATTATCTTTGCTAAAGGTCCTATGGATTGAATTTGTTACTGGGTGTTCACCTAGACAAGATAAAAAACAAAGAAAATGATGTTTAAAGTATAAATAACCCATGTTGCAAAACAAAGCATAATGAAGAAGAATGCCATAAAGACTTTACATACAATTAAACAGTAAAAACAGAAAATACAAGAGTATGTACACACAAGTGTACATTTTAATGAAAACTAACTCATTTGACAAATAGGCGATGTGCCGTGATTACATTACACATGTAATAAAACAAGTTTGTCCTCTCAGAAAGTAATACACATATTAGGTTAACATTTCATAAATTTAAATGAGTTGACCCCACCAGCTGCCCTCTCTCCTGATAAAATTAGTAATCAGGTACCGAGAACCTGGATAATGTAAAGTCAATAGTTTTGCTCAAGACTAACATAGTTTAGTTAGCTTCAGGCTTTGGACCCGAAACCCTAGAGCCAGAGTCAAATGTATTTACCATGAGACCATTGATGCTCACAATATCTGGAGTTCAGAGCAATTAACCACAGTTTGTTGTCACTCTAAAGTCAGAACAGATTTTGATTATTCTTGGATATGTAGTTTGTTTGTTTTTTGTGTGTGTAAAAACACAGTTATGATCACTAATGTGAATCTTATGTATTACTTGCTGTGATCGAAATCAACAAAATAATTGTCTGGCTAGGACCACCAACATACTGCAGGTCAACAGGTCAGCCTAAGCTAATTACAGTTTATGCCTAGAATGGATTCTTTCCTCTGAGGGTGGGTAGAGGACGTATCTCCTATGTCCTTTGATTTAATGTGCCACCTACTATAACTGAGTCCATCCACCAACATAAAACTAAAGCAGTTACAAGTAAACTTCTGGCAAAAGTGAGATCATGAACAACCTTGCTGATGAAAACTTCTCTCCCTTCACCACTTGGGACGAGATAGGATATGAAAAATTCAGAAGTTGCTATCTTTATCCCTTCTATGCGCCGTCTAAGCATACCTGATAAAGCTACCGCAAATAGAGACAATGTAGATCCATAATATAAATCAGCCAGTTCATGCTGGGACCTGATTGATGGAGATCTGTATTATTTTGCTTTTAAGTCTCTATCAGTATGACCTGTTACCTTATCACAAAGTTGTTAATAAAACTAAGAATCAAGAATAGGATATTAATAACAAATGCAGCAGGCTGAGAGTTTTAGGGTAAGAACTTGACAGCTGACGCCATTCTTAAAATCTTCCATTCATTCAAATCAATATGTGTCTATATAGAGTTACAGGTTCTTGTCAATTACTACCTTTGATACAATAGCAAAATATCTAGAAAGCTATGAAATTTTAATGATATCTCAAGCAAAGAAGAAAGGTAACAAATGGATTTTGTTTAGAAACACAGACCCAGTCAACTTCTATGTAAAAACATCAAGCAAAAGATAGACTGACAAAATATAGATACGTTAATACATGAGGTGCCCATCATTGGACAGTTTAAGTTTCCAACATCTAACACCTCCTCACCATGTCGGTTTGAATCCTGGTCAGGGCAAGAACATTCATGTGGAGAAAGTCATACAAGCCAATTGAACTTGATTTGAAAATAATAAAAAGAAGATTCCCAAAATACTGTAGTTTTCCGCTTTTGATACATGTATAATACTATTGGTGCATCTAAATAAAGTGGCAAATTAATATTCTTCTGTTAGATTCTTAAGTCTTCATGCCTATGTTAATACGGCCTTTCTAAAAAAGATTTTATCAATTGTGTAAAGTGTGTGTAAAAACAAATTAGTTTCTGTAAACATCAGACTGGTATAGGCTCAGTTATGCAGCCCAGTGATTGGGAGAGGCCATGTAGATTGGCCTGACAGCTCAGTTGGTGGAGCATTCTACCTGATACTGAAGGATCATAGGTCCATGCCACAAACTGGCTGCACATTTTCCTCCCTGCTATCTGTTCAATTTTTATGCAAAGGTTGCAAGACCTATTGCTTAGAGGCATAGTAGCTAATAGTGCAGAATTTTCCATTTTGGATCTACAATGTACACTGATAACAAGTTATATTTATCTGGCATTTCAAAATTTAAAGGCAGAATAAGAGGCAGAGAAGACCAACTATATTAGGTTAATATAGTGTTAATATGTATTTTATTATAAATATACAGAAAATTTCATCTATGAAAGTGTACAGGTTCTATAATCAGCATATCTGTACTTTTATTAACACTCACATTCATACCTTTGATTTCTAAATTGATCAAATATTGATCAAATACAACAACAAATATTGGTTTTGCAAAGTTGCAAATATTGATAAAGAGATGAAGAGCACAATGTACAAAATCTTTATCTATCAATGTTACCCCCCTCCATCATATAAATTGTCAAATTGTTACCTCCATGGTGAAGGAGGGCGATTAGCAGTAGTTTCAGAAATAATTAGATATTTACACTTAAAATATGTATTAAAAAATAATTATTATTTAACTTAATGTACTGGTAAAGTAATTAAGTTGATATTCATTTCAAACCTTGAATTGTATGGACAAAAGGTATAACTTTTAATTTGTTGAAAGGATATGCTGTTGTTCCTGAAAATACATAATACTAGTGCCAGGCCTTTACTTTTAAAGTAAAATGTGTTTGAAAGAAAAGAAAGTAGCATTTTTTTTTTCATCTATTTTAGCCATTTTAAACTCAGCGCCCTATTATGTTTCATAATCTGCACATGAGGGAATAGACTAAATGTGTGATAATAACTTCAGTCATAAACTGAACACAGAATGGTTCAATAGTGTGAAAATATTTAAATCGCAATTAAGGACAGACCTTGAGGTTCTATGCTCCATACATATACCCTAAGCAGCATTCAGGTTGCTTTGAAGATCTTATGTCTGATGTTTATATACTGATAGACCCAAATATAAATGCAATTGAAACTATTTATTTTTTATTTGCCCTAACAAGATAAGTCATTTTAAATTATGAATATTGGTTGGATACTTAGTTACTAGCCTTCAATGTCTTAAACAAATAAGAGAAAAAGAGGGCCATGATGGTCCTTAAATCGCTCACCTGATGACTCAGGCTTTTAGTAGGCTCAAATCTGGCATCAAGTAATTAAGAGTTATTTACTTTAGAAATCTTTGGTGAAGATTGGACCATTAGCATGGCCACTGGGTTGATAACATTTTCTAGAATTTTACCAAGTAACCTACTGAATCCACATGACCCACTTCAAAACATATTTAAGATTTCATACTGGCAAACATTCTGGCCAAGTTTGATGAAGATTGGGCCATCAATGTGGCCTCTAAGTGTTTTCACAAGGTTTTTCTAAAATGTGACCTAGTGATCTAGTTTTTGACCCCACATGACCCAATAATATAATCATTCTGGATTTCATGCAGACAAACAATCTGATCAAGTTTGGTGAAGATTAGGCTATGAATGTGGTCTCTAGTGTGTTCACATGCTTTTTCTAAGTTTTGACCTAGTGACTTTTTTTTTGACCCCATGTGACCCAATTATGAAGTCATCCAAGATCTCAGGCAGACAAACATTCTGAACAAGTTTGGTAAAGATTGGGCTATAAATGTGGTCTCTAGTGTCTTCACAAGCTTTTTCTAAGATTTGATCTAGTGACCTACTTATTGACCCCGCATGACCCAGTTATGAACTCATCCAAGATTTGATGAAGGCAAACATTCTGATCAAGTTTGGTGCAGATTGGGCTATAAATGGGGACTCTAGTGTGTTCACAAGCTTTTTCTAAGATTTGACCTTATGACCTACTTTTTGACCCCACGTGACCCAATAACAAACTCATCCAAGATTTCATACAACAAACAATCTGGCCAAGTTTGGTGAAGATTGGGCTATAAATGTGGTCTCTAGTGTCTTCACAAGCTTTTTCTAAGGTTTTACCTAGTGACCTACTTATTGATCCCACGTGACCCAGTTATTAACTCATCAAAGATTTCATGCAGGCAAACATTCTGATCAAGTTTGGTGAAGATTTAGCCATAAATGGGGCCACTAGTGTGTTAACATGCTTTTGCTAAAATTTTACCTAGTGACCTACTTTTTAACCCCATGTGACCCAGTAACGAACACATCCAAGATTTCATGCAGACAAACATTCTGACCAAGTTTGATGAAGATTGGATAAAAACTGCGGCCTCTAGGGTGTTCACAAGCTAAAATGTTGACGACAGACGAAGGATGCAGGACGAAGAAGTATCACAAAAGCTCACCTTGAGCATACTGTGCTCAGGTGAGCTTAAAACTATTGGTTGGGGGTTTAAGTATGGATACAACCAGGTGAAAGTTTCAAATCTTCATACTGGCAGTCTATTTTTATTAATTCTGGGACATGTGTACTCATCCATGGAAGTTCTTCAGCATCTGTCCACATGACTTAAAATTTACTGGACTAACGGAGATTTTGGTGAACTTTGCCCCTGCATCTACTGCAATTTGTCAAAGACTGTCAGGTTAACATTTGTTTATTCATACTTTATACTTTTATTAATGTTTTGCTAGATTGACAATTCAATTAATTTAATTGGCTAAAATCCCAATTGTTTACCTAAAATGCAATTTTTACTTAATAAACAAAAAGTAAAGACAACTCCCCAGAAAGGTCTGGAACTTTAACATATAAGCAAAAATGTACTTTTTAATTCTAACACTTTTACATATTTCAATTTTTCCCCTTAAAAAGTGTCTAATATTGAGAACTGTTACATTTTCACTGTATGACTTTTTTTACTATAACAACTTTTCATGTACTAAGGCCTGCAGTTTGTAGTCTAAAGGTTGGCTCAATGTAAACAAATGTAAAAGGTGGAGAAAAACCTGAGTAAACAAACCAAACTCTGGACATTTTTCTTCAATCATTAACTTCAAAGTGCCTGAACAATACTGATAAATACATGTTGGGACAATGTGCATGTAAAGTATGAATGAAAAGCACCTACCTATTTTACCTAGGTCAATATAAAAGGTCACATGTGTTGTTAAGTAATTGTTGGCAATGTACCTATAGCTTATCAATGGATAAATTTTATTTACAAAGTTTAATATTTTATTTGTTATTAGGATGTATTTGCAATGTAATTTATAGTTAAATTATAACTTAAATCATGCCAGGTGTTTCAAGGCATGCTATACACGATGAAGGCAGCACTATATCTGCTGGACACCATCTCCAGATAACTGAAATACTGTTGGTGGGACGATAAACCCAATAAACATTATATATCTATTACGACAATGGTACACTTAGTCATATGAGCTATAGAAAAAATACTATCACCAAGTTCGTATTTCATTTTAAATGAATAAATTATACCTACCCTGACAGTTCTTTACACAGTTGGTGTTATTTTTATGTTTCATTCATTGTGCAATACTTATGCAATAGGTCTAATCTGAACACAGTTCCCAAGCTTTATTTATTCATTTAATGTATCAGTAATTGAATAAAAAATGTCAAATAAATGGCTGGAATATACACTGAGGTAGCAATATCTCACATTAAAGCAAAGATATTATAAAACATAATAGATGTGAATATGGGCTGTTATGTTTTAGATATTTTGAATTATCTATCTAGATAGATCACAGTGGTACAAAAGCACTTACTTGTTTGTTGCACTAATAATCTATCAGATATCTGGACATAGTGTCATTTTGAAGCAGTATTGCTGCCTTCATCACCTATAGCATGGCACCTGACCTGATACCCAGTCACATTATCCTAACATTGAGCCAACCAGTCATGGAACTTCCCTTGTATTTGCTTCAGTGTAAGCAAGAGAGCTATCCTACAATCACGTTCAATGTCTGATATGTTGCAGTCTGGTTTTGAACCATATCTGGAACTGACATTCAACTTATGTCCAATAAACTTCCAATTATAATTGGTGCATAAGGACTTCCTACAAATATTAGGAAATAACAATTTACACTCAGCTCAAAAACCTCCCCACATGTGGGGTTTTGCCACATCTGAGGTTTGAACCCATGTGATGCAGGGTAAAAGAGTCACAAGATGACGAATCTTAACTACTTGGCTATGGATTCTCACACTTTTGGCTGTACCAGAGTCATGTGAACTATTGATTCATGATCACAATGATACGGGTGGACTACTCTTACATAATGGTTCACTTAAATACCTGGGGAAACCTTGGTCTCATTTTTATCACTTGCCCAATAGTATAACCCTTATCCTCCTAGATTTATAACTTAAAAAGTCTTAGATAACAAACTACTTGCACAGAAACACAGGGGATTCAATGACAAATAGTATATATCCAGATCACACAAAATACTGAGGGATTCAATGACAAATAGTGCATATTCTGATCACACAAAATACTGAGGGGTTCAATGACAAATAGTGCATATCCTGATCACACAAAATACTAAAGGATTCAATGACAAATGATGCATATCCTGATCACACAAAATACTGAGGGATTCAATGACAAATATTGCATATCCTTATCAAACAGCTCCTAGCACTTGCTGGCTGCACTGGATCTAGGCTTTTTGTGAAAAAACTTGATACTGGATCAGGTTGATTTTTAAATACTTTTACCTTTCATCTGTAATATTTTTTATATATCTTATATATCATGCTCTATTTAAATTTAAGATTCAACATAATGATAGTGCACATAATTTTTTATTGACATTCACAACAATAAGGCCTCCTAAAAAGTCACCTTTGAGTAATGGCTTGAAAAGAAACACTTTTATTTTACCCATGTAAAATAGTTCTTGGTGCTTTTAAACCTCTTAATAGCAACACCTTTCATCATCAACACTGTTCTGTGCTTCTGGAAAAGTTGATGTTGATGAAGTTCAACAGTCAGTTATACTGTTTTCAATTTAACTTTCATTCTCACATATTATGAAATTAAAAAAAGTTCAAATAATTATATTCTGAATCATTTTTTGAAAACCATTGATGCTGACTGACGAAATTTCTTTTAGAAAATAACACATACAACTCTGAAAAAGAAAACACACCCCAAAATACACACTCATGCAAAACCTCATACACCCAAACACAAATTATATAAAAGTCATTAAACTCTTTTATATAGGAACTATCTTTTCCATGTTAACTCATTCCTTCCTTTCTTTATACCGCAACTTATATGCACCCAACTCTACAAGTCACACAATCCACTTCTAATATAATAAGGCATGTGTACAAGTTTCAGGACCAATTGTTAATGTTTAGATAGGAAAAAATCAATTAAAGCATAATAAGCAGAAAGGTTGATCACAATCTAATTGTGTGTGCTCGTCTATCAATTATTTGGCACAAGCCAACCGTATTCGATACTCCTCTGAAACTAGGGTCAACACATGCCAGAGCAACTCGACTTGCTTCTACTATCAGAGTACTATGATTGACATTACTTACCTAACCTCAGTCATCTTATTGTATTAGTCAAATCCAATCAACTCTAAGCATGCCTAATCCTTTTCATACATTTAAGTCATTTCAAAGTAAGAAAGTTCTGTTTATTTACTGTCCTTTTAAATATAGACAGGAGAGTTAATTAATATCAGTGATAAAATCTTTCTCATTCTTTGATTTATGTTTGACATATGAGTTTCTTTACAGTCAAACCAATTTTAACTATTTTAAATTTAAGAAGTGAATTATTTATAATATTGAAATTATTTATAAATAGATGAGACAATCGATCAAAGGAGAAACAAATGCTCCTTACTGGTATACAGACTTCATTCTTTCTTAGTACTTTCAATGAGAAAGGACAACAAGCTGCAGCATGTGGACAACATAAATCTCTGGGCCTAAGTTACCGATAAAAAATATAGGACATTAGAACCTGAAGAAATGGAGGAATTATTGCATTCACATGATTCTGGACATACCGTACAACATGAAAAGACTGGAGCATACAAATGAATACAAGAAAGAGCTAGGATGTGAGACATCTTACACTGCTGATTAAAAACACAAACATTTGACATTAACGATCCATAACTCTGATAGCAAGTAGAGTATTTTCTACATTATTTGTTTTCCACATTTTCTGCTACATCTGTATTTACAAGCTTCATTGCTAATATCGGTATATTCTGTTTCTTTTGTTAAACAATAATTTGCCAAACAACTGCAAATGGCTAGAGATTTCAGCTACTTTTTTTATAATTGCAAGCTATACATTGTTGTTGCAAGCTACAATGTTAAAAAACAGAATACTCAGTTCTTTTCTCTGAAAAAGGTTTCACAGAAGCACTGCGATTTCCTGTTTTTGTCAGCTACACTATCGTCCCCATAAAAAAATGCATTCCACAAGAGGCATCGCTCTCCAGAGCAGGCCAACTATCAGCATTTCTTGCATCGGCATACTAGGTTTCTTTTTTTTAACAAGACTTCGCTAAAAGGCTGCAAATTCCTATCAATGCCTGCTACGTTTTATAACTGCAAGCTCAGATTTATTGTTGTATGCTGCACTGTTAAAAAAATGGAACACTCTAAAAAAGGCATCACAGAACAACTGCGACATTGTGTAACTGGCTGCTACACTATCCTCCTCATAAAAAAATGCATTCAATAAAAGGCCTGCTCTCAAGAGTGGCGCCAATTTAAGGCTGGGGATAGTAAAATTTTATCTAGAACACTGTCAGGTATAGAAATAATTGTGGATCACTGTCATGGAATAAAAATGGCATTGATGATATTGATAGTAATTGAACCCTGCAGAAGTATATTTAAAAGAAAACAAGAAAATATGACTGAATAACACTGAATGCTGCAGAGGCATAGAAATAAATGAGGGATAGTGCTAACAGTCTACATGACTGTTAAATGTTGTCAGACATTGCATTAAATGTAGAACACTGCCAAGCATAAGAAATGTCAAAGAATGTGAATCACAAAATAGATGGTGAACACTGCTGGTCATAATAA
Source organism: Sinonovacula constricta (assembly GCA_007844125.1). NCBI lineage: Eukaryota > Metazoa > Mollusca > Bivalvia > Cardiida > Solecurtidae > Sinonovacula > Sinonovacula constricta. The sequence continues at coordinate 31,319,609 of CM017557.1, forward strand.
AAATTGTAGAACACTGCAAAGTGTGAAAATAGATGCTGAACACTGTGCCTTCTGTTATGACTTTAGAGCACCTAATAGTGATATGACCTACATAAAAATTCACACTGAATGCCTCAAACCATTAGCTGGCAAGAATAAATGCTATCTCAAATACATGAAGTCCTTTTACAGATCAAATACTTCAAACTTGTCCTATTTCTGGGCCCCCTTTCATAAATAGACTTCAAAATGTATAATTGGTCACTGATTTCTATGTTCTTCTGTTGTAAATATATGCTTTCATAATTATGGCTCTTTGAAAAAAATGTCTTTTTTTCAAAACAGTTTTACACAAAGATAGATTACTTGTGATAAGTTTTAATATTAACCCTCTATTCATATTAATATGAATTACATAGTATTTAATTCTGTGACTCCTTGTTAGTTTTGTTAGATTTGGCTTCCCTGATAACTAAGCAACATGATTTGTTTTACAAAGACCAAAAATATGCATTGAATAAAGAGGAGTTGATTTTTAAACATAAAGCATTTATTCAAATTTAACATACTTGATGTTTCTTTACAACAACAGTAAGCTCACCTGAATATTTACTATTTTAATATGTATTGCTTTCAATAAGTAATTTATGTGGTTATCTACAAGTAACCTCTAGCATGTAAAGATGTTCATTTAGGCATCTATAAATTAATATATTTGTAAATTCTTACCGAGCTAGGTTTTTATATAAGTTTATCTTTATGATCATCTGATTGGATTGTCTTGGCTAGCAAAGTTCTTCAAGCAGAAAAGTACAGCTCCTGTTAACTCCTTTATACCTCAGTCAAACCTTTCATACCAGGTACTCATTATTATTGCCTCAATCTTACAACTGTAATGAGTACCAGCAAAATAAATTTTTGATGAGAGGTTTGAGATGTATGGCAGAACTTAATAAGCTTTACCCATCTTACTCTTTTAATTAAAGCTCAATAATTGAGTTTATGACTGCCTTTTAGTAAAACATATGGCTACACACTAGAGAGCACATAAGTATTAAATTTTACAGTGTGTAAAGTAAACTGAACATACACTATGCAGGTCCTGATTATTTTTTGGTCTTAGTTGTAGTTTTGTCTTAATACTCCTAGAAATGAGTTGGTCTTTAAAGTAAATTGGTCTTGGAGGTAAGTGGGCCTTAAATTATGTGGGTATTAGAAATAAATGGTTTTATAAGTAAGCGGGTCGTATTAGTAAATACATCAGTACAATGAATTGGTCTTAGCAGTAAGTGGTTCTTCAAAGTTGGTCTAACAAATAAGTATGTCTAAGAAGTAACTGGGAATAAAATGTAAGTAGGTCCTTGCAATGAGTTGGTCTTAGAGATAAGTTGGTCTTCAAAGTAAATGGGTCTTAAAAGTAAGTGGATATAGAATGTTTCTTTACAATCAGACATAGTGTGTGTGTTTTTTCACGTGAAATGTTTCAAATACCTTTCATCTTCAAGTCTTAGGTTGGTAAAGATGAAGTAATTGAAAAAGAAGAAAGATGTGTGTTTATTTATATGTGAGTCTTCAAAAGCCCTTCATCTTTTTGTCTTACCTGTCATAGGTTTGTTTCATCTTTTTGCACGCCCAATACGTGCCATCTTTTATGTTTTGGCATTTTAGCACCTCAGAAAAAGTGCCTTCCCCTTTCTTGCCAAGTATCCGATATTCTGGAGAGGAAAGAAAAAAGAAAAAAATAGCCTATTAACATAAGTGAAAATGAAATGGCACAATTTAGAATGTCTTGTCTTTGTTTATTTCTATATGATGCAAAAAGTTAACAGGGTTGAGAATTACTTGGTTATTGTTAATCTAAATTTTTATTTTTCTATTAAAAAAAGTTGTTACATAACAATAGATACATCAGTACAACTACTCATTCCTTCAGAAGATTGTTTAATCTTACAGATGAGAGAAATGCAAAGCTTTGCAATGCATTTCAATTCTATTTTTAAGCCTTAAAAGCTTGAAACTCTAGATTTGCCCCAAACTATAAAGACATGAATAAACATCAGTAATAAATAATACACTAATTAGCTCAATAGTGGCATACTTATTTTAATATAGATAATAATTGCAAATCAAAGGTTCTTCATGTACCAGAACCAAGTCACTTTAAAGGTGGTATCCGACACTTTGCCTATATAAAATATAATCAATAAAACCTTATCTATGTTTGGGGGAATTTGGGCATAATTTCTACATGAACTAATGCTTTATTCTGAATAAAGACGATTTTGAATGCTGACTCAATTGTTGGACACTACAAATCTTGAAAATCTCACTCAAATGTTAATTCCTTCTAAATATACAAATTTAAGCACAATGGGGTTTTCTGCTAAAAATAGAGACCAACACCAGAGTGGATTACCTGGACAATGATATACAATGATGTAACGTAATCTCATAAGTAAGTGGTCATTTGGTTGTCCTAGTTTAAAAATAGCTAATTGTGCAGCATAGGTCAGATAAGAAATACATGTTTGTAATGACAAGTAAGGTGTTGTGCTCTACTTTTTATAATAGATGTAAGACATCAATAAACAGAATATTGCAGGATCTTTTCAGGTAACAATAACTTGTGTGGTTGTTTGAGACAAAAAAAATTGGATCAAACTGTCAGAAACCTCCTTAAAAACATAGTTTAGGCAATGCTCACCAAGGAGTTCTTGGCGACAAGCCTGCTCGTGGAGAAAAATGTAATTTAGACAAGGCTTTTGGGAAATATACTTTTCATCTACTGGCAAATATTAACAGAAAATGATATTGTTTTCTCATTTATGAGAGTTATGGGTAGGCACATTTTATTCAGCATAAATTTTTTTATGAAAGCAATCTCCCTCTCAGGTAAAATTCAAATTAGACATAACAGTTCAATCATGCTCTTTGCAGTTAAACTATGAAACTTTTTCTTTCTAATAACATCTGACACTGTTTTTTACATAGAGACAGTTTATTTTTATTCATATGGTTAAACACAAATCATATTTAACAATACTTATTTAACCAATTAAATTAACTGCACAGACCTGATGGGTTGTCCTTTCCATAATGAACAAGTATTTCATGTTTGAAGTTTTATTCATATGGTTAAACACAAATCATATTTAACAATACTTATTAAACCAATTTAATTAACAGCATAGACCTGATGGGTTGTCCTTTCCATAATAAACAAGTATTTCATGTTTGAAGTGAATATAATTTTTACTGTTTTCAGGAAATGGACCTTAACAAATGGCTAAGAAATGTGGATGCAGACACAGACAAGAGGGTCATAACAATTGCATTTTTTTTTTTATTTTCTTATTTTTTCTTAATTTAATTTTTTAACAAATTGGTATTAGTAAAACCCAGTTGTTTCTTCTCTGTATATATCTGTCTACAGAATTAGTTCAAGGACTGGTTGGCCAAGTGTCAGGATAATGTGACTAGTATTAAGTCAGATGTTGGTGGCATTGCGATGATAGCAGTATATCTGCTTTAAAGGTGGTGTCTAACAGTTTGCACCGGCCGCAATAGCTCAACTGAGCATCGGCTTGCAGACCGGAAGGTTGTGGGTTCAAACCCCGGCTGGGTCAAACCAAAGACTTTAAAGTTGGTAGTAGTGGCTTCCCTCCTAACGCTCGGGGCTAAGGGGACAGCATTATGCGTCGGTGTCAGTATCATGGACCGGCCGGGTTCAGTCCCTGGGCATCTCATAAGTGCCCCTGTGCTTTAATGATAGAAATGTCACTGCACAGTATCGGCAAAAGTACCGGCAAATCCCATCCCATCCCATCCATCAGTTTGCCTATATTTAATACATGAAACAACACCTCACTCCTATTCTAAAGAAAAGCTACATAAACTTATACCTTAGTTAAAGTTAAGGCTGTTTATAATATAAATTTAATTGTTAGACAGTACAAATTGTGAAATATATCGCTTAAATGTCCATTAATTACAAATCTATAAATAAGTATGATGGGGATTTCAGCTAAAAACAGAAAACAACATCAGAGCTGATTACCCGGATATTCATGTAAAAAGATCTCAAAAATAAGTGGTCACAGGGTTTTCTAAGTTTAAAAATAGCTAACAGTGCAGCTTGGCTCGGATAGGAGAGAGAGGATTTATGCTTGCTTTTAACACACATCTAGGGAACCAATAAATAGCTTTTTGCAGGACCTTTTCAGATAACAATGACTTACTTTGTTATTTGAGAAAAATATATTTGGTCCAAACTGTCAGATACCACCTTTAAGTGAACACCATCTCCTGGTGGCTAGAGGCTGTTGGCAGGGGCAGCTAAACAACCCATTTCAAACAAATTAAAAATAATGAACTGACTTAATCAGTTTTAGTAGTTTTATTTTGTTCAAATCATAATTATTGAATGACTCAATAAGTACTTAAACGCAACATTTAATTATAAAGAGTGATTTCTAATCCCCCTTCATATGGTGAAACAATTTTCGTTATAAATACTCCATATGTCATTATATTATTGTATTGAAGTGTCACCATAGCTATACATGTATGAAAATAAACCTACTACTGTTCACAAAGTTAACCTTAATAACATACTGTATACTATGGTTGTAAAGATCAAATACTAACAGGTCAAATCTATGTCACTATATTTAGTAAAGATCAGCTTAATCTGACATTAAAAACAACAACAAACAAGCCAATTGGGGTGTCCGAATAAACGGTGCTATGTACACATATAAAAACATCGACTCTAATATAGATTTACATAGCCGATAGGGCCTGAACGGGTACCTGCTTGTCTTAATAGCAACTTACTCTGTAGCAAGATGTTCATTCAGACGATGTATGCTCATTACTCCAATTTAAATTTAGGGGAATATAAGTGGCATTATCGGCCAAAATTGGTGTAATTCCAGAAAAATGAACACACAACTTATTGCTGCCACAAAAACTTCAACCAAATCCGCACATATTCCTCGATGACAACTATGTCCACCAATTCGGATTACTCGGATTGCTATGCTATTTGGTTATACTCGGATGTTTTCGTTAACAGTACTCTGTTGCGAGGCCCTTCCTCGGGTTATTGCGTCTTATAATCTTATAGCGTAGTGCACGTGTATGATTTCGACCGATAACCATTTTGTGTGTAACAACGTTTAATAAATATCGGTCGAAGGATTGTGTTTCGTTTTTTGTTTTTTGTTTTTTTCATTATGTTTGTTTTAACAATTCAGTTCTAACAAGTTGATAAAAAAGCACAAAGATTGCGAATATATTTAAACAACTATATATACTCTAGATACATGTGAACATGCGTTTATTATTTACATCAGCCAATGTGCGTCCATGTCAATCTTATTACGTAATTAGCATGTTTTAAGTAATCCAGTTAATCTGTTTCAAGTCTCACAGGTAAGTATCGATTATTCGCAATTACAAAATGACAAATAGATCTGTACATGTCACGATTCGAATAAAATATTAATGGATTAAAAAGGATTTATCGACTGACCTTAAAACCTATCTACGCGAACAGACAATATTATGAAATTATGAAATTATTTCTTAACTTTTGTGTCAGTTTAAGATCGTATGTAAACACCTTCTATATTTAAAAATCTGCCACAAGAGTCCACTCTGATATGCATAGATGATAATAACAGCTTAAGTACTATCTTTATGTTTGTATGCCCGCAAGAATGGTAGAAAGACATTAAGAGCTTTCCCGTCCGTCGTCAGTATGTGCGTCTGTCCATCGCGCATGGGGACACACACGCACACCCTTCGTCCGCACGTCCGTCAAAATGATGTCTTTACACTTCCCAAAACGCAGTCTTTCGTTTCTTTAATCATATCTTGCGTAAACATTGAAATACAAGTTTTATAGACTTCTTTCAGGCACATTAATACGTGCAAATTTCGGCTTTACCGGCGTGTTCATATAATAATGTCGTTGATCCAACATGGATAAGAGAGTCTGATATATTTAGCTTCAATGAAAAATGACAAAATCGCATGAAGGGAGTGTACTCTATGTCATGAAAGGCCAGCAAGTAAGCCTTTATTGAATTCCGTGTTTTTATGTTATACAGTAGAGTTATTGAATGCAAGGGAATGAAAAATCGCCGAAATTTGTGTATTCACACGCAGGATTAGTCGGTACAAACTGGTTGAAGAAGTTACCGATTGCAATAAAAACCTAACGTTTAACCAAACTAGCTGAAAGAGCTATACCGATTGCAATTAAAACATAACAAGTTACCAAGACCAGATAATATAAACTTGCTAATCATTTGAAAGAAAATAGACAAATACACCCTGATAAGCACTACATGCCGTATGCAATACCCAATAGTAATTATCTGCATAACGATGCAATGAATTGCTGGATTTGAAAGGACCTTTTGAAATTCTGTTTCCTTGGTTGAAATCCTCATTTCTACATAGCCTAGCATAGCGGACAACGAAAGCTAAGGCTCTTTGAAAATACACCCTTTTATTTAAATGAAAGTTTCAGTTCAGCCATTTGTTGTTTTCTAAATTCCTATACATCTCCGCATGGTATATTTGTGATAAGGGTAGTATCTTGCTTATAATGTCATAATGAGTGGTACTGGATGTACGTGTTGTTGTTGTTGTTGTTGTTTTTCTTCATCAAAATAACTTTGCCAGTTTAATTTAAAAGAAAATCTCGTCCCTATTGTTATGTACATGACAATAATGACACGCACACATTGAGGTGAGCAAATCATGCCAACTAGTGGCGGATGCTTGTGCGTGCATTATAGATTGTATTTCACACTTTAAATCAGAAATAACATTACAGAAAAAAAAAAAACTTAATGGCAAACTTAAAATGGTCTAACTAAAGGCTGGTCGTTGATATCATAGTTTTGTATGAGTTTTCCTTTTAAAATGAGACAAAAATCGGATTAAATGTCCCATGACTTGCTCATCCTTACCATGGAAGTTACGACGCAAATCGTCTAAAAAAACTGAAAGCAACCATTGTCAAATACTAGTAGGCAAAGACAATAGTCTGCTATCATTATGCTAAACATTGTGTATTTAGTACATATGCGACTGGTCAGATATAACATTTGAAGACGGCATTGGACAATTTGCCTATATGAAATCTATGTAATACTAGTAATAGCACATTTACTATTTGTGGGTTTTATGACAAGGTTTCTGGTGTTATAGCCTATTAATATGTGTGGCTTAAACATCGTGGGGAAATGTTTATTTTTTAAATGACTGCCAGGTGTTTAAAAAAAATCTATGGGTTTGGGAGTCCTTGGTGCATATCGTGTGATGATGGATTGTAAGAATAGCTAACTCTTTTGCGTAAACACAGTTAGAGAGCCCCTACATGAAATACTGATTTTGTTCTAATATGATAACTTATACAAAAATATATTACTTTAACCCAGCTTGTTACAAACCCTTTAAAGAAAAGTGTACCAGTTTGCATTTCAAAAAAGATACTTCTTTCTACAAAATGTCAGGTATCATCTTAAAAGCTCGGTTTGAATCAGATTCTTTTCACAAACAACCATATAAATTGATGTTACCTGAAATGATGCGTGAAACGATGTCCTACAGCTATGTGAAAACTTGTTTTGCCTATCTGAGCCACACTACACAGATAGCTATTATTAAACTAAAACAACAACAAAATGTTGCCACCTTTTCTAGATCTCTTTATATATCATCATCCGTCAAAACATGTATTGTTAACAGAATTCGTCGTCGTGCTTTTTGATAGAATTACAAAGAATGAGAATTTATACTGATTTTTTACCATTTGTACTATCTTACAATTGAGTTAAAAATCGTCTCATTTAGACTAAAACATGAGTTTATGCAGAAATCATGCCTCAATTCCCCAAAAACAGGTATAAGTTTTTATTGATTGTACGGCACCGGTAATGTTTAATAGCTGTCTGTATATCAATACAGTGCAAATTTGACACTTTCCTGTCGAAGTGTCGAATATTTAATCTCTAAATACCGAAATCACCATTTTATATCACAATATTATATGATCAAAATAGTGTAAACACGAAATGGCCATTTAACTCTTTATATACATCAATGATGGCTGCGTTGTGTTAATCATGTTTTTTAATGTTTATTAACCCCGTGATATATTACACGTTGTTGGCTAAGTTTATTGTTTTATTGTGTCTAAACGTACAAAGAAAGCTGTTTTAAGATTTAATTCACATTTCATCCACGTACTCTGTCGATTATATCAACTTTAACATGAAAATCAGCTTTTACTAACGCCTTCATTGGACCTATATTTACACACTTCACATATCCCACTTTTGGAATGCAATTTTCTTTCAACGTGCATGTTTTACCATAAAAAATCAGCTGGATACACATATTTATACTGTAACACAGTCTAGTCGTTTCGATAGAATTATTACATGTTCGTGAGCGTTTATCACTTTTGGCCCTATCCGATGTGAAGCAAATAAATATTGACGTCATTATGACGTCATTATTATATTACCTTTCCATGAAGCTCTTATGAAAAAAGATAAATTACTGTAATTTAAGAACATCCACATATGTATTAAAGAATTAAAGACGTTAATACACGGCAGCGCTGGCCCGGAAGCTCTCGGACCATTATGAACTGAACCGGGCTGATTATAAGCTCCTGGGCCGGCGCTGCCGTGTATTAACCTCTAAATTATCAACGTTTTTTACGTCATGGTCGACCTTTGTCAACAAACATCACTTACCCCCTTTCCCGTATAATATATCTTTGCGACGTTTTTCCGGAGGAGGCGAGTCGGGCTTTGGAATTTCTTCTTTTGTGGTATTTTCTTTCTCCGTGTCTTCTTCCGCTTTTGTCATTGTCATGGAAACCGAATTTACATCCACGTGCGCATTTCCGTGGCCATAAGTGGCAGGCCTTAACTTTCGGGTCCCCTTTAAAATCACTTACAATCTTCAGGGGACAGCCGTATATATCCCACACCTGTTTCACATGTATTTGCGTTTTAGTGTGTTAAGTCCTCAGTGTACTGGATCAAAACCCAATTTCACCCACTTCGTACATTTACTAACCGTTTTATATTAATCCGTATCAAATCACCATACACCGCAGTTTTAAATGATCAATAACAAAATCTAAGTAGTAAGTACCGGTACAATGTTTCTGACTACTTATATCGGCCAGTCCGGCCGATTAGCTTATTCTTTTGGTCACAATCCCTCTAAGAGGGTGTATTTATTTATCGTATTTAAAACCAATGCAAGTCATAACGTTGACATGTTGACCGCATTGGGGTTCAGTTATTTGATCGTTTACACTTCTCAATGATACAACATGGGCGCTTAAGTGCCCGATAAACGGAAGGAATCTTGCGACGAAAATCTTTTTATCTATTAGCGTTTGCTTTACTTTGGACAAGAACAAATAAACGACGCGCTGCAGTATCAATGAGTGTTGTGTAAATACAACAAAAAATCCTCACGTAAAAATCCATAAAACGGAGCAAAGCATGTGGTAAACCTTATAAATTAAGCAAGGTGTGCTTGAGAACTGTTATGACTAACCTCATTCACATAACTCGTCCCGAAACTGTTTGTTCTACCCTCACATATAACTCGTCCCGAAACTGTTTGTTCTACCCTCGCATATAACTCGTCCCGAAACTGTTTGTTCTACCCTCGCATATAACTCGTCCCGAAACTGTTTGTTCTACCCTCACATATAAAACGTCCCGGAACTGTCTGTTCTCCTCTCGCATATAACTCGTCCCGAAACTTCTGTTCTCCTCTCACATATAACTCGTCCCGAAACTGTCTGTTCTCCCCTCGCATATAACTCGTCCCGAAACTGTTTGTTCTACCCTCGCATATAACTCGTCCCGAAACTTTGTGTTCTACCCTCGCATATAAAACGTCCCGGAACTATCTGTTCTCCTCTCACATATTATAACTCGTCCCGAAACTGTCTGTTCTCCCCTCACATATAACTCGTCCCGAAACTGTCTGTTCTCCTCTCACATATAACTCGTCCCGAAACTGTCTGTTCTCCTCTTACATATAACTCGTCCCGAAACTGTCTGTTCTCCTCTCACATATAACTCGTCCCGAAACTGTCTGTTCTCCCCTCACATATAACTCGTCCCGAAACTGTCTGTTCTCCTCTCACATATAACTCGTCCCGAAACTGTCTGTTCTACCCTCACACATAACTCGTCCTGAAACTGTCTGTTCTCCTCTCACATATAACTCGTCCCGAAACTGTCTGTTCTACCCTCACATATAACTCGTCCCGAAACTGTCTGTTCTTCTCTTACATATAACTCGTCCCGAAACTGTCTGTTCTCCTCTCACATATAACTCGTCCCGAAACTGTCTGTTCTCCTCTCACATATAACCCGTACCGAAACCATTTGTTTGTTCTCCCCTTACACAAAACTCGTCCCGAAAATTTCTTGTTGTTCTCCCCTCACTTCCTGATTGTTTGTTCTCTTCTTACATAAAACATGTCCAGAAATTATTAGTCCACCCCTTACATAAAACTTGTCCCAAAACTGTTTGTTTGATTTCTTCTCACCTTCAACTTATCCCGAACTATTTGTTCTTTTCTCACCTTAATTAACTACTTGTTTGTGTTTCCTTCACATATAACCCATCGCGAAATGATGTGTTTGTTCCCTTCCCACAAGCATCCTTTAAATCCGCTTTTGTTGTTTTATATCGATATTAATTACTGAATTGATACTATACATTTCGCTAAAAATGTATATAAGTAAGCGATAAAATATCCTGTAGATTTTTATTCTAAACTCTATCGCCATCAGGTTTTGGGGATGTGTACGTATCACTGGTAAAACCATTTGTGTCTGGTTCTTTTATATGATTTTGTTCAATCACATGTATTGAATAATGAAGCTATGTGGGTCCATTAGACTGCATGTGTTCACTCTTCGTCGCAATTGCTGTAATCGAAATTTTTGTAAAGATATGCAAATATTTGTATTATATAGTTCCTAAAAATGTTTCAGGCGCCAGTACACTCAAGGTTTTTTTTTTTTTTTTTTTTTTGTGAAAACATTTTTATTTCTGTCGCCTAAGTTGGGTCTAGTTCCGCTGGATCTGCAGGGAAATTTCCGGTCGTGTTTTGTTTTCTTGTGTCTTATTTTGTTTTATTCATTTATTTGGTTTGTTTTCGTCATAATTTCTAAGAGGCGAGAGAGAGAGAGAGAGAGAGAGAGAGAGAGAGAGAGAGAGGGGGGGGGGGAGAGAGAGAGAGAGACATATATAACACTTCATTTAACCGGAGGCGGTGTTGTTCTCTTGATTTGATTTTGTTATCATGCCGTAACATGGTAGGGCAGACGGACCCCATTGCAGCATTTATAAGCCATCTTAAATATTCTTTAAAAAAAATCGATTTACTATGGCCATGACACACAGAACATCATAAAATGATCTAACATATTTTCTTAATCCAGGTGATCCTTGCAAGACAATATTAATGAAGAATGTATAGACACTTTGGACAGCCGACGTTTTAATCATGGATCAGTGTGCTGGGCCGACAAATGTTTTATGATATGACGGCCGTGAGGTCCACGAGGCGTGTGCCATTTATAGACATTTGTTGTTGCTGTTTTAATGTCGTTTCAATTATTATCACTTATTCAAATAAAACAAAACATCGAACAAGAAATAGAAGTGATAATGTACAGTCATTTGAGTGTCTATGAGACCGAATAATTAATTTTCCTACACTGTCGGTTAATTACATTACAGTTTAAGGCAGCCATCTTGGAAGGCAGACGCTAATGCAGGTCGAAATCTGGAAATATGTGCTGTATTAAACTCGCCACTGTGTTTCAATTTTTCAGTCTATAATTTATTAAGTATTTTAAATATCAAAACTATATTTTGATAGTTCAAAGGTAAAAGAATACAACCAAAATAAATACAATGTTCATTTTGTTTAAGCATAACACATTAGTTTTATTTTTTCGGTGTATTAATTCTTTGTGCATCTATCGATTTTAAAAGTATTGAATTCTAAAAATATGAATTTCAAGATCTTTCCACTTGTCTACTGCAGTACAGCTTTTAAATTTTGGACCACTAATGAAGAAAATCAAATTTACGCTTCTATACAATTCATCTGAAAATCCCTTGAAGTTGCCATCAAAGATGGCTGCGGACTGCCTAGATCCTCACTGGTGTGGAAACTATATTTTAAAGATGTTAAGTAACGAACGATAACTCTGCGCACAATTAGCAAACAAAAAAACAAAATAATGTCGAGTCCGCGAGAAAAGGCGTGATTTTCAAATAACAGGGGAGACAACAAGAGCGGCATTACATTTCAAAAAGGTAAACAAACTTGACAAGACAGGAAGGGGTATGGTTTATAAGAAGGATATGGTAAGTTTAAGGATGTTGTAGCTGACAACAGTAGTTCTAGGTTTAGCAGACTTCTATTTACGTCGAGTTAATGAACACTGATACAAAGTAGCCAAATGCTTTGTAAATTGTCAGTCCTGTCATATATAATTGGTCTATTTTTCTCTGCCGGTAACCGTTACACTTACAGACCTTGAACACGATGAGAATTAGTTATTTTTAAATTCTGTTATTTATAAGTGTATTTAAACCGTATATACACTGTTTTTCTAAAGATTTAATATAAATATATATGTAGTACTTTATTTAATTATATACTTGAATAAAAACAGTGTGACTAAGGTCAGTGTGTGTATCTTTACTCAATTTCTCCCTCTAATGGACAAATTCCTATGGACCCCAAAAGTATTCAATAGCGCTCAGAGAGCATCTCCATTTCACAAAACTCTACACTAGGAACAGCAAAATTTATGATTTATGGGATTGCACTTTACCGTACACAGTCTGCATGCATTTGTTTCAATAATGCTTGACATTCTAGTATATGCTATTCATTCATATTTTCGGGGTGTCTATAACATAAATTCAACCATGTCGACCTAAATTTTTATTCTGTTTATTGTTTCTCAATAGTTATCATCACAAGAAACCATGCTAAAAAATGTACAATAAAAGAAAAAAAACATGAAAAAAACGTTTTATGCATTGCTTATCTTACTTTTCTGAGTAGACACCGGTCTTCTAAATTGAACAGATGCTTTCTCATAAATTCGGGACTTTTGATGGCAGGTGTTGCCATTGGAAATCATGTGACTGTTTTTTTCCATACTGCAATCAGTTAGCTACGACTATTTACAATCTCAGGTGTGAATCAGGTTATGGATTTAGCACTATTGTCTGGATCAAAAGAACATTTTCAACATAATAAGATTTTTTTATGATAATCAAGATTATTTATAATAAAATTGAACATTGGAAAATATTTACCTGCTTAGACCGCATGTTTTTTGTTCAAAAAAGTAGTATTAGCGTTCTTGTCAAAGTTGAGGAGTATTTCGTACAAACTCACAGATCGCATGAGCGTGCATTCCAAATATTTAATGACGTCACGAATTTATGAGAAAACCCGAAAATATGAGAAAGCGTTATATGTATCCTTTATTTAGGCTACAACTATTTTCTTTTAAAATTTATTTTGTTAAAAAGTCTCGGGATACGTAAACTTAGCCTGTAAAACCTAACAATGACAAAAAAGTGTACTAAGGATTAATGTTAACCAAGAATGTATTTTCAGAATGTGAGGTAAGGCATATCAGAAATATTAGGCCAACAACTTCCAAAAGATAAATATCTTGGGCTAAAACATCTTGATGGGGAGAAACAAGATAAGCATTTATACATTACCTTGAAGATTGTTTTTAGGTATTCTCAATGTAAGTGTAGACACAAACAATTAAACCAAAACAACACAAGTCAAACAACAAGAAATCATGCTCACTTCTCAAGTACTATGTTAAGACTACATTTACATAAATAAAACAACACAAGCCAAACAAGAAGTCGAAGAAGTCATGCTCACTTATCAAGTATGTTAAGACTGCTTTGGCATAAGCCAATACAACACAGGCAAATCAACAAGAAATCACACACTTCTCAAGTACTACCTTAAGAGTTCATTTGCAAAAACAAAAAACATCACTGGCCTAATAACAAGAAATCATACTTTCTTCTCAAGTACTATGTTAAAACTACATTGTCATAAACAAAACATCACAAAAGAAGTCATGATCACTTCTCAAGTATGTCAAGACCACATTGGCACGGATGCACTGAAGCAACAACAATTTGTTCAGGCATTTATATAGTTTTAGTATTTCAGGTTGTTATCCAGTTGCATTATGTTGTAGCTTATTTACATACAACAATTACATTCGCAGTATCATTTTCTGCTTTATTGGCACTTAAGTATAAGCAGAACTTTGGTATTTGTATGTTTTATTTTTCAGCTGGAGTCAGAAAAAATAATTGGTAATTAGTCAGGTTTGATGTCAGCATCAAATAAGTCCAAAAGCGTATTAAATACTGAGGAAGAACCAGTGCTTCATGTATTTGCATTTGTAATTCAGCATGCTGGAGAAGAACCCATGTTACTGTATCTACCAAATGTGGATTATAGTTTAGAATAGCTTATTTATAGAAAAACAATATAATTGTAATTTTAATATTTTTATTTCAGTTAATCCTGATTCTGACAAACAGTTGTTTGTTTTTTTTAATTTCAGGCAATATTTCCTCCTAATTGGGGAAATGTGTCAGCAGTGCTACTTGATTTGTTTACATGAAGATCTTGTTAGTCTGTAAAGTGTCCATTTTGTTCATGTCACAGAGATAGAAGGTTTCTTTTAACTGCATCCACCATGTAACAGTCACTCTACACTCATCAAGCAGACAAGACATCCAGCCTGACTTTACTTTAACTAATTACAAAAAATTAAATTAATTTAAGTGATACAATGTAATTGTAAGTTGGTATTGCGGCTACACATAGAGCATTGTATTGCTGTAGCAATTCATTTATACAATGCATTACTTACTGCATCCAGTATGTCTTGTAGGTACATGTAGTTTGGTTATTGAATAGATATTTAATTGAAATGGATTTATTTTCTGTATGCTATTTATATTGTTGAGTTGACTCTATTTGTTATACAGAATGAATTGATAATGTGATTAGGTAATATTTTGTGGGTGTTGTTTTTTTATCACAGTTTTTTAAAGTAGAGAAATAAATTCTACTATCATTGCTTGAATTGGTTTTAATCAAATTATGACCTATTCAACCTGTGACACCATGCCCATGACATGCTGTGTAACATAAATGAAGATTGATAAAGGAAGATAAAAAGATTCAGATAAATAAAACCCTTAATTTCTCAAGGAACCACTGAACTGGAATAACACAATAATGTTTATTTCTTCTTCCCAATACTGCTGCACTTATTAAAAGTATTATTAGCAAATGCCACAATGTGTGTGTCAGAGGATAAGTTAAGGTTTGTTATTTAGAAACAGATGTGTGAAAAAGGTTTTTGGTTTAATTAAAATATTCATTTTAGTGTGTCTATAATTATAATGAAATAGACTTCGAAAAATAAAATTAAAATAAAACAAATAAAACGTAGATTTAATACATGATGGTTACAACTTCATCCCTGAATTATGCAGGGTCCAGCGGTATGACAATATGACGGACAAGTCAGTTCCAGAGGTGGAGGAAAAGCAGGAATTTAGAGTAGTTCATGTATATGATGTTCAGGATCAGGTTTAATGTGCACTAAAGATTTTTTAGACAAGAAGTCAGTTTCAAGTAATCAACAGAAATTTATGCAGAGGTTAAAATGAATGCAAAGTAGACCATTGGTGTTAAGGCTGCTTAAAGCTCTTGCTAGTAGATTGAGAAACTGACTTGTCACTCCTACATCCCCCACTAGCAAGAGTTTGTGTCCTGGGATGAGACGCTGTGAGCAAAGGAATCTTCCCAGACTATTTTCTGTTGTCTTTCGCTAACAATAAAATCTAGATTATTTTTTTTTTTAAGTACCTATACGTGATCATTACGTACAGTGCATTAATATAAACAATGACAGAGTCATCGATTTGTAACTCCTCTGACTGCTTAGCCTCTCACCACGTGGGTTCGAGTCCTATTTGGGGCGAAGGACTTAACATGAGAAGGTCTTCCAACTGACTTACGGTGTGCCGGTGGTTCTTACCGGACATGTGTCTGGGGTCTTCCTCCACCAAAAATCTAGACGTTGTTATAATGATCATAATTGGTTGCTGCAATGTAATTAAAAAACAATGACCCCAAACCCATAAATCTTACTAAATCTGCTATCTTCTTGACTGCTTAGGCCACTGGTGCTACATCAGCAGAAGCCACTGCATCTGGTTTTGATTCATCTGACGATGAGGGTGAAGTGGATTTGTCTCCCTTTCAAGTAACTTGGTATGTACCATTCTTCTTCTTTAAATATTGTCCAGATACCACTTTTCTCCTGCTGATTCATTGTACAGGGTCAACTCTGGAGCTGTGTCACAAAATAATTTAGGTGCAAAGTAATGGTAAGGAGTGTGTTTACAATCGTTTAAATCATTTATGTACAGCAGCAGTCCATCATGCTACGTTTATTTGTAACTCTTGCTAAATTCTTAGCTATCTCTTATTATTTGTAAATAAAATCTATTTTAGGCTGAAAATGAACACTTAAATTGATTAAACTCCAGATATTACATTTTGTAAATTTGCATGTTAATTCTCTAGATTTGTGTAAGGGCAGGTTTTGAGATCTGAAAAAGTGTCTCTGCCACCTTATATGTACACTGCATCCCAACCAGCATGTTATCAATACCAATATTTGACTGGAGCCATTTTGCTTGGTATATCCAGCTTCAACAGTTTGCTTGTGAACACCATAACTTTGCACTGAATCTTGGCTAACATTTCTAAAGTACAAATGAAGGCCATGAGCCTCATTTAAGTAAATCCAGGCCATCGTGTAGTTTTATGATAAAATTAAAAAGTTCTGATAATTTTTACACATTATAGTGTGAAATCACATTTCAGAATCTTAAACATTTATAAAATTACCATTTAAAACTTTTGTATTTTAAAGGCAATGGATAATTTTGAGACAACTTTAAAGTTTCATAATGGGAGTGACCCTAGCTAAGTGGATAGAGTCATTGGTTTGTAACTCTAGTCCCTCGCCTTTAGGGTTAGAGACCACAGCAAGACCTTACATAAATGGTGGTCTTTCAGCAGACCTGCAGTGCACCAATGGTTTAATCCAGTTATTTGTCTGAGGTTTTTCTCCACCAAAAATTAGCTGGACATTGCAAATATGAACATATTTGTGTCAGTGCATTGTAAAAAAAAAATCACACCTGTTTTATCATAGGAATGCAATAATAAATTGATTCATACATTCAAATGCCAGTTGTCAGTTAGTAAAGATGGGCTTATTGCTGGATTTGGCCCATATTCTTATTAATGATAATATAAATGATGCCAAACTCCTCTCTTTTTGGAGCAGTAGTGTGACTTTAAACCTCCATCTGCAGGTTACAGGTGCTTCCAGATGATTGTGACAACCGACTTGGAGTGTCAGCCTTGCCAGGTATTTAAAGCCTGTGTGTTTTGTTTCTTGATAATTAGCTCTTATAATTTTCCATTTATATACATCATACAAACCAAAGGTGACCCATCAATTGCATACCTGTATTACTTCTGAAAATTTTGTGCTAATAATTTACCATTCATATACATTAGATGGACATCTACATAAGAAAATCCTATATAAATTTAAACATGTATATTGAAATGCCATCTTTTGTTATCTTTTCTCTGACTAAATCTTTACTGGGTGGTACAATTGACTGCTTGACAGCTTTGCCCTTAAAGAATAATTCCCTGTAGAGCTGGACCAATCAGAAAGGCACAGTTCATTGGCACTTGGTCACCTGTTAACATTTGACAGCTGCGACAAATGGCGATATTTTTAATAGCATGTTTTTGTTCACTCATTTAATATGATTTGAAGGTATTTATGCTTGGAATTCTTTTATAAAAGTTTATGAATTCTTCGAAGAATACATGTAGAACTGTCTGTAGAACCTGAATTTGGTTCCTTTGGAGATCAAAACAATGGTTGAATGAACATACCATCAAGGTGTATAATGCATTTTAAAGTTTGATTCATATCTAAGCAAACAATATGTTGAATTTCAATTGCTTTATACTCATCACATAAAATTTTATCAACAAAAGTGGACTTTATTGTGCTCATAATAAGTTTTCATGCATTTGGCAGATGATTGTTTGTTGAAGTTACCCCTGACCTGTCAGGAGCATGGTTAAATTAGCTCATTTGATTGGCTTACTGCTTAGGGTTCTTGTTGTTTGTTGCCTCAGAGACAGTTTATTGTGAATTTAATATAATTCTAGGTTTGTTTCATATAAAGTCTGTAGGTTTGATTCACTTAAATTGTTGCAATCATGTTTGGATCACAATTTCAGGATGCAGGTTTAAAGATATCTGGAGAAGTCTGGAAAATGACATTCGTAAGTCCTTTCTTTATAAAAACACCGCCTGGTTTTAAATCAATAAACCTGAATTCTATATCTTGGGTATGCCCTTAAAAATCGTCACTGTTTGCATCTATTCATTCAATTCTGCCACAAAAGACTGTTATTAAAAAAAAAAGAAAATTTGTGTTTCTTCCATTTTTTCTATGGTAGATGCTTGTTGTTGTGAAAATAAATATTTTGGTTGAAACACAACTTTTAAAGTGAGATCGTAACTGTTAGCCATTTTTGCATTCATTTTCTTTTTTGCTATAAAAGCAAAACTTTATTGAACAACAATATAGAGTTAATTGAAATTTTATCTCCTATCACTAGATTGTATGTGAAGTAATTTGTCCTTCAAAAGATTTTCTGGCCATTTGGCTACCTTGTGAAGCCTTTCAGTCAATTTCTATATTAAATCATTTATAGTTCAACAACCTGGCAACTTCCGAACTATGTAAGTATAAATGTAAATGTTATCTGTGAACATAATCATAGATAGTACACTAATTGGCTCATTGGTGTCTTAATAATTTGAATGAATATCAAGTGTGGTTTGTGTGGTTCTGTGCATCATGTTCATACACTAAACTGTTACTATGTTGCTTTATAGATGCTTTTTATGAGGTGACACAGTTGTTTCCAATGTGTGGTGGCTTGTTTCAGGGTGTCTTCGAGCAGAGGGGGTAGATGAGGTGTTTTGCCTATGTACCAAAGGTGAGTTGAACAAGTATCGGGTGCCATGGTTGCTGAATGAACTCACAGGGGCAGACATCAGTGTCCATCACTACCCTTTCCTGGATGGTCAGGTGCCATCTATGACTAATTTGCTCAAGATGATAGATGAGATACATGTGGCCTTACAGAATGGGAAGAAACCTCTGATACAGTAAGTTGATTTCATTGAAGATTGTGTCAGCTTGTGTTTTACAGAGTCATAGATCCAGTTCATCAATCTTTTTTCAACCAGTCTACCAATCATACTGTTACCTCTTTTTATCAAATTAAAATGTGTTATGTTGTTATTTTCCTTATTAATAGTTTTTTTTCCATGTACATGTACTTTATTTAGCAAGACATTTTCTTGTTCTTGATTTTTCAAGCTTCTTTTCATAAAAAATCTCGTTAAATGAAAATACTGGGGGGAAATCTTTTTCTTCAACAGTACATATTACCCATCACTAGAAGTTGGACATTTTATTTCCATCTGAAACTATTAAAATAGAACAAAATGTAATGATGTACTACTATATACCACAGGTAAACATACTTACAATGGAGAAAAGTCTTAAACGTTGAACGATCAGTTTGGTCTCTTTGCATTAATGAAAAGAGGTTATTACCCACAGATACCTGTGAAGATATGAACAATACTAGAAATCACTTAAGGCTGAGGTTGATATCACGTTGTCAAAATTAAACAATTGTTTTACATTCAATTGTAATAGTTTTATATGGACTTAAGATGGCTTACAACTTGTAACGGGTAATAATTTAACCCAAACTGGCAGTTTTCTACCTGACTGGTAGGTATGACAGGGTACTTATGTCAGGCATGTCATTACTCACAGAAGTTACAGTACAACTTGACTAAAACTCTTGACTTTTTATGAAAGTAATGGAAACCAAATTAAGTGAGATGTAATTTATTTGTTTCAACTATTTCAGTTGCTATGGAGGACTTGGAAGGTCATGCCTTGGTAAGATATGTCAAATCTTTCATGTCAAATTTAATAAAAATAGTTAAAACAGTTGTTATTATGTGATTTTATTGGTACTAAGAAATTACATAATTATATAATAAAGCAGACAATAAATGACAGACAAAAATTCAAATCAAACATCACTCTTATTCAAATTATTGGCCTTCTAGCCTTTCTGAAGAGAAATTTACACAAGCTTTGCCCAGTCTTTTTAGCTCACCTCAGCACAACTTGCATAATCTATGCTTTTCCAATACCCCTTTTTGCATCATACGACTCAACAATCTGCTTGTTACAAGCTCTAGAGGCTACACTTTGGTCCATCTTCACCAAACTTGGTTTTGTTTGGAATGTTTGTCTGCATGAAATGTTGAATGAATTCTTAACTGTGTCACATGGGGTGAGAAATTAGGTCTTTAAAAAATCTTGTGACTCAAAAGAACCCACATTGATGCCCCAATCCTCACCAAACTTGGTTAGAATGTTTTTCTGCATGAAATTTTGTTCACACTTCACAGCTGGATTACATGGGATAAAAAAGCGTAGATCACTATACCAATAAATTGAACAACATGTGTACACACTAAAACAGTTTTTGGATCTAATCTTCACAGATATTTATCCGAATTATGTCAGCATTGACATCTTGATGGGTTTATGTTTGCAAGCATTTGCTTTACAAGTAACAATTGATAACTAGGTGCTGAAGGCACAATTGTGTACATTTAGTCTTATGATTAGATTTTAAAGCATACTTCAAGCCAGGGTCGGGTAAGCCATTCAGGGCCATCTTGTTATTTCTGTTCTTGAAAAAAAAAGTATGCTTTATGAAAAGAATAAAAATACAAGAAGTGAGTGAAGCCTTTCTTTTGAGAAAGACTGGAAGGTAGAAGAATCAATTTAAAGGTGGTATTCTAACAGTTTGGACCTTTTGTCTCTCAAATAACCAAATACGTCATTGTTAAATGAAGAGATCCTTGAAAATGCTGTTCACTGACTGCCCTAGATCTGTGTGAATAGTGAAGCCTAAATCCCCACTCATTGCAAACAGGTATTTCCTATGCAAGCCATGCTGCCTAGGTAGCTATTTTTGAACAAAGAAAACTATGTAACATCTGACTTTGAGATTACATTATATTGCCATTTGGGTAATTCACTCTGACATCAATATATATTTTTAGCAGAAATCACTATCGTGCTTATTTATTATAGATTTGGAAAGAATGAACATTTAGAGCATTTTTTTTCACAATTGTCCTGTTTAACAATATAGGTAATATTTACAATCGTCTTAGCATAGACTTCACTATATGTTAATGCCGAAATCATACCTCAAGTCCCCTGAACAGCAGTTGTTACATGTATTTGGCATAGACAAACTGTTGGATACCACCTTTAAAGTGGTGTTTGGTTAAAAATAATAGAACTTTATAAAATTGTCTACAGTAATATGGAAACAAATCGGTAGCATTTTAGAAAGGAACCTCACTGAGTATCTAGAATATGTTGTATAGAGTTGATACACAGAGTGCTTCCCCTTTCTCCCAGGTATCAAGAAGTAGTCTGGAAGAAAGCTCTTCTTTCTTTTTCCCTACAACACTTACTAAAATAATTTGTAGTATGAAAAGGGGTTAATGTTAAGAATGAATAGACATTATAGCAGTCAGATTTTTTTAGGAAGTACTTGTTTGCCCAAGAACATGTAATTACTGGTACATCAGCATATAAAATCATTAGGAAAAAAGAATCTTCCAGATGGCCTGTGCTGCGTCAGATACTCAGCTGTGTGTCTGATAGCTTTCTCCAACCACAATAACTGGCAGTTACCATAGTAACAAGAATTGTCAGACTGACTTATAATATCAAAGTAAACTGTGTTTGTTTGAACAAAAAGTGACTTTTGGATAGATAAGTATTCCTTTTCCTGTTCAGGGTATCATTGTACATATTGCTAAGTTGAAAATCACCTTTTGATACAAAAGCATGGTCTTAAGAGCCATATTTAAGAACTCTTGGCAAAATATTTTCATATTTCTGTAAAACTACCTGTGTGCATTGCTAGGTATATAAGGTTCTTTTTCTGTTTGTTCTCCAATAGTGGCAGTGTGTGCAATGCTGGTTATTGACGATGCCCTTGATCCAGAGGAGGCAATTAAAATGATTCGAGAAGTCAGAGGTCCTGGGGCCATCCAGTCAGTCAAAGTAAGGACACACATGCATGGCACCAAGTCTGATCAGTTAGATTTGCCAGCATATAGCACCTTAGCCCCTCACCATATGGTTTCAAGTCCTAGCCTGGGGTGGTGGAAATGGTGAGGGTGGGGGTCTTCCAGATGACCTGCAGTGTGTCAAAGGTTTTATCCACTGATGTGGGGACCTTTTTACACAATTGGCTGAATGACACAATAATGTCTATTATTCTTTCTGTGCAGTGTCTATAAAAAAGACAAAAAAAAGACCGGACCTGGTAGAGCACAGCTCCACGAACCCGGGCCTTGACGTTCCAATTGTAAAAAATGATACTGGTATAGCTACTTTGCCATCACTCAAACAAATATAATGGTAGTTTCATGACTGGCTGACCCTATAGCAGGATATTGTGACTGGGTGTGGTATCATGCAAGGTGCTATACACAGTGAAGGCAGCATTATATCTGCTACAAGTAGACACCATCACCAGATAGTTGAAATACTGTTGGTGGGATGATACACTCAACAAACAAACAATAACCAAATAGGTACATTCATATAAATTATGTAAAAATTATCTTGCATTTGATGATAGATGATTGCTAAGCTAAAAATATCTATGTGAGCAGAATTTTTTATCTTCAACACATTATTTTGTATATATTTACTTTTACATAATCACCAACAGAGGCATATGTATACAATCATTTTGATTCATATTGTCTATGCTGTCATTCATGTGTAGTTTCACTTATGATCGAAAGGTGTTTTTTTTCTGGTAAATTCCCATCACTATGGGTTTCCTTTTCTTGGTTATACATGTTTATGTTGTGTTGCAGCAATACAACTTTGTGTCTGAGTTCCGCCAAACGTATGCCGAGTATAAGAAGGAAGTGGACACTGATCAGAGATCCATCTCTCGATGATGTACCTGTAAGCTTCTGGTGACACTTTTAAATCTTTCGTTCAAAACAAGGACCATTCCGATTGATCAGAATATTTGAATTTAATTCTGAATTTACTTAGAATGTGATGCTGACAAAGTATCCCAGCCATGAGCTTAAAGTTTTGTCTGGTCAGTCTGGTGAAAAGAATAAGACATTTCTGTTGCTATGAATGTGTTCAATTAATTTGCAATTTAATGTTACATTAACATATTTTTTTCTTCAATTTGTTAAGTGTTAATTCCTTAAACTATAAGCCAAACAAACATGTAACAGTTTGATTTATTAGATAATATTTTTTGTAATGAAGTTTTTCATGTGACATATGACATAATTTTTACGTGTTGCACTGTCTGTATATTATAAAAACAGTATTGATTGCTGCATATTTATAATGAAAATATGATTGTCATGTTTATTTTCTGTATAGACAATATATTTTTTTCTTGCAAACATGTGTTGTTTTTTAATCTTATAAGTATCAGGGTTTTCATTAGTATAGGCTGGACGTTTTCTTTAAGCTTAACACCAACTAATCTTTGTCCAAGCCTGTACTTGCTAACCAATCTTAAATAAAGATTTTTCAAGTCATTGATTTCATTTGACCAACTGACAGCTTTACCCCCACAAGAATTCTTCTTGACTGACCAATCATAAGGTACATTTTTTGTGCATTTTTCTTTACATTTGACAATTCCAACAAATGTTAGTTCGGCACTGTATGACCTATAAAGTGTCGGTGTGGCATAAAACCTAAATAACAAATGTTAGTCAGTTATTTTTGGTCAGTTGTTGCACAAGGTTTGAAGCTATTTATTCTTGGATGTGTTTATAATTGGTTAATGAATCCTTTGACGAATGAAGGGTGCAGATCCTGAATTTAGTTGTGCTGTGAAATACGACATAGTTTATCTACACAGATTGATGACCATGTCCTAAAAGATATTTCTTGTAATAACCAATCAGATACATCTTTAACAAAATCTTTACCATATGGCCATTTGTTTTATTTCAACATCTTTAACAGGGAAATGTCTAATGTTATTTTATTGATTGGTTCACATGATGTAAAAGTACTTATGATTGAGAATTTTGTTCATGTCATATAAGTTCATTGTAAAGATTCTTATCTGGATGAATCCTTGATCAGTCAGTGAGCATGATTAACCTTGCTCTGCCAATCCATTAATCACTTGGCCATTGAAGTAAAGACCTTTACCATTACTGTTGAAAGAAATGTCTCTTGAGCTATTTTTGTTAAGATTTCCCTGTTACTTTCCCTAATAGGTCTAAATTGTGATATATGTATGCCTGATATACATGCTGGGATAGTCTTTCTGGCAGTTATTTTGACTAGATCTATTAACAGTTAAAGAAAGCAACAACACGGATAAATTTTATGTGTTGTTTATTATATACAGATACACTTATCCTGGTTATGTGATTGACAAGACAATGTGTCATTTAAAACAATTAAAAAAATAAAGTAATAATGTGTATTAAAGGTGGTATCTGATGGTTTGCCTATCTCAATTGTTAGACAGTACCAATTGTGAAAAATTTACTATAGTTTTTCATTCTTTCCAAATTTCTAAATAACTATTAAATAAGTAATGATTGATATCTGTTAAAAATAGATATTGATGTCACAGCAGATTAAACAGGATGATGAACTTAAAAGGCACATGGTTTTCCTATTTATAAAAGTTAACTGTACACAATGGCTCAGATAGGAAATACCTATATGTAATTATAAACTGGAGTGTTATGCTTCACTTTTAACAGATGTAGGACAACAATAAATAGCATTTCACTGAATCTTTTCAGGAAACAATAATTTATTTGGTTGTTTGCAAAAAACAATTGGCACCTAAGCTGTTGGATACCATCTTTAATAATAAGTATTCTTATTTTGACATAATATAACATATCACCCTTAGGTTATCAATTATTACTATGATTACTTTTCTATTGAGTAACTGCCAAAATACACAATTTGATCCATCCTTGACAAGCTACCAAAATGTACTAAGGTATTCAGTCATGACTATATATATATTTATAATAAACTTGGAAATAGGCCTTCTTAATATATACAATACATCCCAAACAAACACAAGCAAATGATTATATAAAAACTAAAACAATAAAAATCAATTTTGCTTGATGTATAACCAAGGCAAACCCTTGTTTACTATGTTCACCCTTAGTGAACATATATGTGCAAACTATTATTATTTTTTTGTTTAAACTAAAGACCCATCCATATTTACTTACTAGGTACATCCTTAGTCATCAAATAATACAAATTTTAACTGTCTTTATAATTTAAGACCCAATGCACATCTTTGTTTACTTACAAGGTATTTAAAAGATAAACATACATTAGGACATATTAAAGCTATATTTTATATTTTAATTAAAGGCCCAAGGCACATCCTTATTTATATACAAGGTACATCCTAGTAAACAGATATATAATAATACAAAGTATTACTAAATATTTTTATAATTTAAGAACTAAGGCACATCCTTGTTTACTTACAAGGTACATCCTTAGTTAACAAATATATAATAATACAAAGTATAACTAAATATTTTTATAATTTAAAACCCAAGGCTCATCCTTGTTTACTTACAAGGTACATCCTTAGTTAACAGATACATGTAATAGTGCAAATTATAACTAAATATAGTTATAATTTAAGATCCAATACACATCCTTGTGAACTTACAGGGAATATCCTTAGTCAACAGATAAATAATAATACAGACTTTAAATAAAAACGTCTTTATAATTTAAGACCCAAGGCACATCCTTGTTTCCTTACAAGGTACATCCTTAGTCAACAGATAAATAATAATACAAACTTTAAATAAAAATGTCTATAATTTAAGACCCAAGGCACATCCTTGTTTCCTTACAAGGTACATCCTTAGTCAACAGATAAATAATAATACACACTTTAAATAAAAATGTCTATAATTTAAGACCCAAGCACATCCTTGTTTCCTTACAAGGTACATCCTTGGTATTTAAAAGATAAACATACATTAGGACATATTAAAGCTATGTTTTATATTCTAATTAAAGGCCCAAGGCACATCCTTGTTTATTTACAAGGTACATCCTTAGTAAACAGATATATAATAATACAAAGTATAACCAAATATTTTTATAATTTAATATCTAAGGCACATCCTTGTTTACTTACAAGGTACATCCTTAAATATATAATACTACAAAGTATAACTAAATATCTATATAATTTAAGACCCAAGGCATATCATTGTTTACTTATAAGGTATATCCTTAGTTAACAGATACATGTAATAGTGCAAATTATAACTAAATATAATTTAAGATCCAATACACATCCTTGTGAACTTACAGGGTACATCACTGGTAATTAAAACATACATAAGTGCAAATAATAAATGTATTTATTTCTTAGTTAAAAACCCAAGGCCCATCCCTGTTTACTTACAAGGTATATTCTTGGTATTTAAAACCTAGGCATATATAAGTGCAAATTATAACTATCTGCAAATTATAACCATCTTTTTACTTTTAGAGACCCCAGGCATTTCCTTGTTTACTTAAAGGTACATCCTGAGTAAACATGCACATATTGTAATGTATACATAAATCTTCTATGCTTTACAGTATATTGTAGTAAAGAAACAGCATAAACATATTACATAAAAGGGCTCATGCCTGATTATTTACAAGACAAATCCAAATTTTAAACAAATTAATACTACATGAAAGTCAAAATCTAAAGATTTAAACTGTTTTACAAATCTAAATTTGTATCACTCGGGCTTTATTGATAGAATAACTTATAAACATCAAGAAGACCTATACAATAAAACCAATAATGGGAGAAGCAAAATACTTGTAAATATAAATATACATATAATGATGCAAAAACACAGATATTTAACAACACTACCATTCATTTAAAAGCCTGATAGGTATATTCAATACTGTCCATTTAAATGGGATTTGTACATAAATTCATTAATAAGAGACTACAGTAACATCCAAAGGTCTTTTCTGAGTAATTAAGAGTGTAAATTCTTTAAAATGTATGCACAGTTTTGTAACATTATAAATGAACAGAATGAATTCATTAAAACGTAAATTTTAATTACATTGTAAAGATTCAAAAGTGATAGCAAACCTGTATTTAATTTTAATATTTACATATAATATTTAATTACATATACAATTGCAGGTTGGGCACATCTTCATATTAAACATACATCTTAAAAGTAGTCAGCAGTTTGTAACATAACATCTTAATGATAGTTAAGTGAATAATCACTCAAAGGTAAAATCTTTATACAATCAATTCATACATATATAGTTAGCACATAGAATAATATGAAGACAACAGAAACTCGAATTATCATTATTTCAATTAAACAATGACACAAAACTGCCTTCAACCAACACAATGCACTGTAATTATGTATTCACATAATATGGACCTTACATTCTATGATATAGACCAAACCTAATGCTGGTGAAACAAAGGCAATGCAGAATCAAAAATGTTAGACAATTCGTAATATGTACAAGACAGTTTACCCACAATAGAACTACATGTATTTATAAGAAGGTAATTGTCATCCTATATACAGTTTGAAATACACAACATTTACAGTCAAAACAATGACATTTTACATTTATATTTTCTACAAATATATACATCATCTACAAATTACATAAAATATTACAAATATTATAAGAATGTTAGAATGTGATGAGTTTATGTGACCAAACAACAAAATAAATTCATACTTGACAAGTCCAATAGTAAAAGAACATGTTGTGCATGAATTATACTTTTTTACATTTACAGATATACACATATTTACTAATAGACAACAAAACAGTTTATGCAAATGAAAATATTCTCTGATTACATTTTCACAACTGCAAAAACAAATGTCTGGTAGAGATTACTTAAAAAAATGCATGACCTGACCCAGATCATGTTGAATCAATGGCTTTTCCAGCCAGTTCTAGAACCTGCTTTGTATGTTCAATGGCAAATTTTGCAGCTTCCGCGTCATACATGTCTGACGGGATTTTCTCCCTGTAGACCACATCTGGGTATCGTAATTGAGACTGGTCACCCAACCGGTCCATGATTAGTCTTGCCTGAAGAGAAAAGGTTAGGTCACAGTCACCGTATTAAACACAGTCAGTGTAGTGTATTGAAAGAACTTGTGCAGGACCTATGCCAAAGGGCTGGTGTCTTTAAGTCACAATAACTCTCTGCCACCATGGCGAAACAATGGACATAGGGTTTGACAAACGAGATTTTAATGAGATTACAAAATTTTGAATTAGTTCTAAAAATATACTATTCTTTTGTTATTTAGTGACCAGGTTTTGCTAATGTTTAATTGTAAAAATTAAATATTTTTGTTTGATAACAATTAAAATGTTTGTAATATTTTTATATTGACACTGAAATCGGTATACAAAAGTATGGTCTCCACAATTTTCAAGCGCTGTTTGTGAGAGAGAGCGTAACAAAACCAGTAGTATGTGCGTGGAAATCGAAACGATGTCAAAGTTAAGAGTAGGTTTATGACAAATAGAACCACGCTATTCGCACTTCATACTTATTTAAATTATTAGGTCACTTTCTAGTAAATTATTACTTTTACGTCACTTGTCACTTTCGAAACATTTGGTGTATTATTAATGTCTGAAATATAAATAAGATGTATATTGCCACATGCACAGTTGGAGATATATTTAGTTGTTCAGCTTGCAAGGATTAAAAAAAAAACATGTTTATTATGTTTCATTATTTTCGCGACTTACATTGAATCGATGATTTTTCTATTCAAATCAAGATCATGCAAAAATTTCCTATTAACAACAATGATTGCTATGATTACATATATTGACTTTTACACAAAATATTAATGAACCAAAATTTTGCTGACTTCGAAGGTAAATAAACACATAATTGTGTGAATGAAAACAACGTGACAAAAACAAACAAAGTGGGTTTAAGGCTGATATAACTAAAACATCAAAGGTACTGATAACTAATGGCTACTGTTAAGAAGTGTATTTGTTCGTTTCACCACATTCATTTTTTATAATTACGTTTTTCATAATTTATAATTTTTACTTTTGGTGTTTATTAGTTAAGAAGGTTAGAAACAAATTCATGATTTTCTCGGTGTTTTGAAATTTTGAACTTTTATAACTAAGAATCAAGGTTAGTCGAGGATTAAAGAACTGACTCCTTACTACCTGTAGACATTAAAGTACTGACTGCTCCATTACCTGCAGACATTAAAGAACTGAATGCTACACCACCAGTAGACATTAAAATACTGACTGCTCCACTAACTGTAGACATTAGAGTACGGATTGATCCGCTACCTGTAGACATTAAAGTATCGACTGCTCCATTACCTGTAGACATTAAAGCACTGACTGCTCCACTACCAGTAGACATTAAAATACTGACTGCTTCACTACCTGTAGACGTTAGAGTACGGACTGATCCACTACCTGTACTGACTGCTTCACCACCTGTAGCGATAAAGTACTGAGGGCTCCACTACCTTTAGATATAAAAGTACTGACTGCTCCTCTACCTGTAGACATTAAAGTACTGACTGCTCTATGACCAGTAGACATTAAAGTACTGATTGCTCCACTACCTGTAGACATTAAAGTACTGACTGCTCAACTACCTGTAGACATTACAGTACTGACTGCTCAACTACCTGTAGACATTAAAGTACTGACTGCTCCATTACCTGTAGACATTAAAGTACTGACTGCTCCACTACCTGTAGACATTACAGTACTGACTGCTCCACTACCTGTAGACATTAAAGTACTGACTACTCCACTACCTGTAGACGTTAAAGTACTGATTGCTCCACTACCTGTAGACATTAGAGTACTGACTGGTCCACTACCTGTAGACTTTAGAGTACTGACTGCTCCATTACCTGTTGACATTAGAGTACTGACTGCTCCATTACCTGTAGACATTAGAGTACTGACTGGTCCACTACCTGTAGACATTAGAGTACTGACTGCTCCATTACCTGTTGACATTAGAGTACTGACTGCTCCACTACCTGAAGACATTAAAGTACTGACTGGTCCACTACCTGAAGACATTAGAGTACTGACTAGTCCACTACCTGAAGACATAAAAGTACTGATTGCTCCATTACCTGTAGACATTAGAGTACTGACTGGTCCACTACCTGTAGACATTAGAGTACTGACTAGTCCACTACCTGAAGACATTAAAGTACTGACTGGTCCACTACCTGTAGACATTAGAGTACTGACTAGTCCACTACCTGTAGACATTAAAGTACTGATTGCTCCACCACCTGTAGACATTAAAGTACTGATTGCTCCACTACCTGTAGACATTAAAGTACTGATTGCTCCACTACCTGTAGACATTAAAGTACTGATTGCTCCACTACCAGTAGACATTAAAGTACTGACTGGTCGACTACCTGTAGACATTAGAATACTGACTGCTCCACTACCTGTAGACATTAGAGTACTGTACAGACTGCTCCACTACCAGTAGACATTAAAGCACTGACTGGTCCACTACCTGTAGACATTAGAGTACTGACTGGTCCACTTCCTGTAGAAATTAAAGCACTGACTGGTCCACTACATCTGGACATTTGAGTACTAACTGCTCCACCACATGTAGACATTAGAGTACTGACTAATCCACTACCTGTAGACATAAAAGTATTGACTGCTCCATTACCTGTAGACATTAAAGTAGTGACTGCTCCTCTACCTGTAGACATTAAAGTACTGACTGCTCCACTACCTGTAGACATTAAAGCACTGACTGGTCCACTTCCTATAGACATTAGAGTACTGACTGCTCCACTACCTGTAGACATTAGAGTACAGACTGGTCCACTACCAGTAGACATTAAAGCACTGACTGGTCCACTACCTGTAGACATTAGAGTACTGACTGGACCACTACCTGTAGACATTAAAGTACTGAGGGCTCCACTACCTGTAGAAATTAAAGCACTGACTGGTCCACTACCTGTAGACATTAGAGTACTGACTGGTCTACTACCTGTAGACATTAAAGTACTGAGGGCTCCACTACCTGTAGAAATTAAAGCACTGACTGGTCCACTACCTGTAGACATTTGAGTACGGACTGATCCACTACCTGTAGACATTAAAGTACTGACTGCTCCACTACCTGTAGACATTAAAGTACTGACTGCTCCACCACCTGTAGACATTAAAGTACTGACTGCTCCACTACCTTTAGATATAAAAGTACTGACTGCTCCTCTACCTGTAGACATTAAAGTACTGACTGCTCCACTACCTGTAGACATTAAAGTACTGACTGCTCCACTACATGGAGACATTACAGTACTGACTGCTCCACTACCTGTAGACATTAAAGTACTGACTGCTCCATTACCTGTAGACATTAAAGTACTGATTGCTCCACTACCTGTAGACATTAAATTACTGATTGCTCCATTACCTGTAGACATTAAAGTACTGAGGGCTCCACTACCTGTAGAAATTAAAGCACTGACTGGTCCACTACATGATGACATTTGAGTACTAACTGCTCCACCACATGTAGACATTAGAGTACTGACTGCTCCATTACCTGTAGACATTAAAGAACTGACTGCTCCACTACCAGTAGACATTCAAATACTGACTGCTCCACTACCTGTAGACGTTAGAGTACGGACTGATCCACTACCTGTAGACATTAAAGTACTGACTGCTCCACCACCTGTAGACATTAAAGTACTGACCGCTCCACTACCAGCGACCATTAATGTGCTGACAGTTCCACTACCAGCAACCATTAATGTGCTGACAGCTCCACTACCAGCAACCATTAATGTGCTGACCGCTCCACTACCAGAAACCATTACAGTACAGACAGCTCCACTACCAGCAACCATTACAGTACAGACTGCTCCACTACCAGCAACCATTAATGTGCTGACTGCTCCACTACCATCAACTATTAATATCCTGACCGCTCCACTACCTGCTACCATTAATGTGCTGACAGCTACACTACCAGCAACCATTACAGTACAGACAGCTCTACTACCAGCAACCATTACAGTAAAGACTGCTCCACTACCAGTGACCATTAATGTGCTGACTGGTCCACTAGCAGCAACCATTAATGTGCTGACAGCTCCACTACCAGCAACCACTAATGTGCTGACAGCTCCACTATCAGCAACCATTAATGTGCTGACAGCTCCACTACCAGCAACCATTAATGAGCTGACTGCTCCACTACCAGCAACCATTAATGTACTGACAGCTCCACTACCAGCAACCACTAATGTGCTGACAGCTCCACTATCAGCAACCATTAATGTGCTGACTGCTCCACTACCAGCAACCATTAATGAGCTGACTGCTCCACTACCAGCAACCATTACAGTACAGACTGCTCCACTACCAGCAACCATTAATGTGCTGACCGCTCCACTACTAACAACCATTAATGTGCTGACTGCTCCACTACCATCAACCATTAATATCCTGACTGCTCCACTACCTGCAATCATTACAGTACAGACAGCTCCACTACCAGCAACCATTAATGTGCTGACAGCTCTACTATCTGCAACCATTTATGTACAGACTGCTCCACTACCAGCAACCATTTATGTGCTGACAGCTCTACTACCCTCAACCATTAATGTACAGACTGCTCCACTACCAGCAACCATTACAGTACAGACAGCTCCACTACCAGCAACCATTACAGTACAGACTGCTCCACTACCAGCAACCATTAATGTGCTGACAGCTCTACTACCTGCAACCATTAATGTACAGACTGCTCCACTACCAGCAACCATTTATGTGCTGACAGCTCTACTACCTGCAACCATTAATGTACAGACTGCTCCACTACCAGCTACCATTACAGTACAGACAGCTCCACTACCAGCAACCATTACAGTACAGACTGCTCCACTACCAGCAACCATTAATGTGCTGACCCCTCCGCTATCCGCAACCATTACAGTACAGACTGCTCCACTACCAGCAACCATAAATGTGCTGACCACTCCACTACCAGCAACCATTAATGTGCTGACTGCTCCACTACCAACAACCATTAATGTACTGACTGCTCCACTACCAGCAACTATTAATGTGCTGACTGCTCCACTACCAGCAACCATTAATGTACTGACAGCTCCACTACCAGCAACCATTAATGTGCTGACTGCTCCACTACCAACAACCATTAATGTACTGACTGCTCCACTACCAGCAACTATTAATGTGCTGACTGCTCCACTACCAGCAACCATTAATGTGCTGACTGCTCCACTACCAACAACCATTAATGTACTGACTGCTCCACTACCAGCAACTATTAATGTGCTGACTGCTCCACTACCAGCAACCATTAATGTACTGACAGCTCCACTACCAGCAACCATTAATGTGCTGACTGCTCCACTACCAGCAACCATTAATGTACTGACAGCTCCACTACCAGCAACCATTAATGTGCTGACTGCTCCACTACCAACAACCATTAATGTACTGACTGCTCCACTACCAGCAACCATAAATGTGCTGACCACTCCACTACCAGCAACCATTAATGTGCTGACTGCTCCACTACCAACAACCATTAATGTACTGACTGCTCCACTACCAGCAACTATTAATGTGCTGACTGCTCCACTACCAGCAACCATTAATGTACTGACAGCTCCACTACCAGCAACCATTAATGTGCTGACTGCTCCACTACCAGCAACCATTAATGTACTGACAGCTCCACTACCAGCAACCATTAATGTGCTGACCACTCTAATACCTGCAACCATTAATGTGCTGACCGCTCTAATACCTGCAACCATTAATGTGCTGACCGCTCCACTACCAGCAACCATTAATGTGCTGACTGCTCCACTACCAGCAACCATTACAGTACAGACAGCTCCACTACCAGCAACCATTAATGTGCTGACAGCTCCACTACCTGCAACCATTAATGTGCTGACCGCTCTAATACCCACAAACATTAATGTGCTGACCGCTCTAATACATGCAACCATTAATGTGCTAACTGCTCTAATACCTGCAACCATTAATGTGCTGACCGCTCCACTACCAGCAACCATTAATGAGTTGACAGCTCCACTACCAGCAACCATTAAATGTGCTGACTGCTCCACTACCAGCAACCATTAATGTGCTGACAGCTCCACTACCAGCAACCATTACAGTACAGACTGCTCCACTACCAGCAACCATTAATGTGCTGACTGCTCCACTACCAGTAGAAATTGACTGACTGCTTCAATACTTGTGCATGTTAAAGTTCACACTGCTCAACCTTTTGAAGGGAATAATGTGCACCAGAATATGTACACAATAAAGTGTTGACTGCTCATCTCCTTGCGGACATTATGTTGCTGGCTGCTTTACTACCTGTAGACATTACAGTACTGACTGTTTTAGAACCATAATGCACTTTAGGAATGGTCGATCCATTAATTACATGTTTTAGTTAATTTCCCCAAAGCATTCATTATTATTTACAGACATATGAACTAGATTCCATTTTAATAAATGTCATATTTGTTTATCATGGGTAAAAAGAAGTGATAGTTATTTTTATTTGCATTATGTAAGCAATTCATAAAATAAACTTGCATATGTACAAAAAATTTTTTTACATGCACAACTTACAACTAAGGAGAACTATTTTACAAATGCATTAGGTAAGGTTTCAGAAAGTCTAAAGCAAATTTAAAAGGTGGAATAATACCATAAATTAATCAATTTATTTACAGTCTCACAATTATTTTTCTGTATTTATTTACATCACCATCTACATCCTCCTTTTCCTCATCACCAAGTGATTTTTCTCAATGGATCAAGTATAGAAAACACTCATGTATGCATCTATTCAATGTTCAGATCAATTGATAAAAAAACATGAACAACACTTACTTGGTCTTGCATGTCCGTGGACAGATTTGCAGCCAAAATATTCAAATTGTGACTTGCGACATTGTTTGGAACATTGTTGGCATTGATTTTGTAACGGACAGCCTTCATCGCTTTTTCACATGCCTGGTTAAAGGACAGAGAAATCGTATTTTAACAGTACTGACTGAATGTAACATAATACATATTTATTTAGCAGTCATACAGAACATTATTTAAAATTAATTAGTAACTGACTCATTTATAGAACTCCAATTTATTGCTACTTTTACTGTGGACAAGATGACACAAGAATACATGCAAAAATATTTTAAACATATATGAATTAGAATTAAACACAATAATGGAAATGTATTATTCACAGCATACTTGCAACAAATATATTTAAACAGCAAAAAAATCCAAAGCAGTTACCTGGTGACATTTGTAACATGTCCAGTTATGTGCTGGCACGTCCCCAATATTGTCCATAAGGACACATGCCGCATGGTAATCATATGTTGCTTGCCTCAACCATCGTCTCGCCTTTCCAATGTCTGGTCGCACCGCCTCCGCCACACTGCTGTGGTCACACTTGTTGTAGAATGATATGTCAGAGCAAAGGCTTCTAACACGATTTCTTGAATTCTCTTGTACTGAACAGTTGAGTTTGTGGATAGATGAGTGTTGTGTGTCTGGTGCAATCCTTCCTGTGTCATTATTCACACATTCCGACACTTGTTCTGACCTCTCTAGCTGCATTACTATCTCACAAATATAATTAAAAACACGCTTGGCAAAGTCATTTCCTTTATTTTTTCCATCGCACCAATGCTCCATTAGTCGCTCAAAGACTCTGTCTCGTTCAAGTGTTGTTAATTTGCAAACTTCCAAAATCTTTTTGCGAGCTTCATGGCAGCAATTCTGAAACTCCTCTTCATTTTGTGGCTCATTTCCAAAAGTGTCTTTTCCCTCATTGCAAGGTTGCATAAATTTGTACAGATATGCAATTCCAACAGTAATTGGATTTTCTTCTCCACAATCCACACTGTATTCTTGGCGCATATGGTACTCATGGTCAGATTCATGACTGGGAATTTTATGTTTGATACATACATGCTTAAATATTCTTTCCTCGCCCTCATTACATAATTTTGTAAATTCCATAGCCACATATCTATATTCATGAATCTGAAATGGTCGCAAATCTTGCACAAGAAATGGCAACATTCGATCTTCTACATATGTCCCAGGAGCAGGAAAATGTTGGAAGTAATCAGATGGAAACAATTTGTATGAATCAATTTCATGGTCATCCAGGATTTGCCTTATTTCAATGGGTTTGTATAAACAATCTAAGATAAATAAAACTTTAATTTCTTCTACAGCCTGTTGAAGGACATCTAAAATTAATTTTAAAATTCCATTTTTGGCTTTGTTAAGAGCCAACAGACACTGGCTCTTTGATGGGTCCTTTACCTGAAAATAAAATTTTGTTATAAAATTTTCCTTCTGAATATGACATTCTTTATCAGCTTCAGATCCTTCAATTGTGCACCCATTGTACTGAAGAACAGTTGGCAACTTTTTAACATGAATGCATTCTATTTGCATAAGACTTCTTCTTACGTCATCTACAATATCTTGTTCCACAGTTTTCTTGTTGTTTCTTATCAGTCTTACTAGCCCTTCTAGCAGTTCCTCTGACTGCAAAAACTCCTGAAGTTGCACAGACAGTTCACTTTGATCTATAATTTCCGCATTTTCTAGACAAATTTCTACTTTCACCATCTCACTGAGAAACAAAGGTTTAATCTTTTGTGGAAACCTTTTCATACAGTCACTTTTATCTGGGTAATCTATTTCTAATTCTTCTAAACCAATAAACCAATTTAATTGATATTTCTGCAGTCTTTTACTCAAATATTGGTTATCATCAATAACGACACTAGTTGATTCATACATGACCATCTCCCTATTAGGTAGGTACAGTTTTTGAATGTTTTCAAGCTGATTAGTAAAATATTGGTCATTTGGTTCTAATTTTAAAACATGGAAGAAAAGTTGTAGAGTTTTAGTAATAACTCCAAGGTCAATGCCAATTACCTCCTTTCCATGATAGTTTGAATATACTTCCTCAAGTATTAAAGCGAGCTTTGTACAGGTCAGATACTTCTGTCCTCCAAGAGCAATGAACAATTGGGCATATCTGCTGTAATCCCTGGGAATACAATATATGTAAGGCTGGATCTCATCTTTTTCACACAGCTCAACAACTGTTTGGTCTGGACGGACCAGTTCTCGCAGTTTCGAAATATACACTAATGGAATGTGTTTCCATACAGCCTGCACACTTTCTTTGCTCAACTTATTATAAAAATAGTTATAAAACACGTCCATTATCATGCTTACAAAGTCAGCAAGCTCTTCATTGTCTCTGTCATTTTTCAGTAATTCCTTTAATGTAAAACAAACTTGTCTACAGTGAGTGGCCACATGTGTCAATGGGATATCATCTAGGATGCCTAACTGCATTTGTTGTTCTTCGTTTAGTTTTGAACTAATTGATTCTGGTATAATTGGCAAACATGTCCAACATTTTTCCCAGTTTCTTTCAGTGGCAGAGTTTCTAAAGCAGATAAGCTCGGCACCTTTTTGATGCTGGGAGCAGTATTCTTCCACTGAAGGTTTAACTCTGAATGGAACTATAAAACAAATATCACTTATTCTCGGGAGAAGAAGATCTGGTTGTTCCCTGCTTAGCAATTCACTTACTAAAACAAAAGATTTGTGTTGGACATCGTCATTTAGAATAGTTCTTCTAGTTTCAATTTGCCTGGCAAAAGACTCAAACATACTGTCATCCACTTCCATTACCAGACCTATATTCGTCAGAAATTCAATCCAGTCTTGTGTTCTATAAGCCTCTGGAAGGAGCTTGCTGGGTGGCAACATGCACTTGAAAACTGGATGGTCATGGCGGAAGTATTCATTTGCTTTCTTTGAATTTACAAATGGGATGTACTTTAGTTGTTCAAGTAACCTTTGCTGCTTTAGTGTAAATTCTCCAGTCTTTAACAAACACTTTGACTTAATGTAATTAATATGTTTCATCCAGTATTTAGGCGGCATTGAAGTCGTCAGTGAAGGCAAAAGTGTTTCTGCATAAAATAACTCCGGACTCTGAAATGAAAGGCCCAAGAACTCGTACAACGTTTTGAAATTATGATCATTCTGTAGTAGAACTATTCGCTGTCGCTGAGTCAATTCAGCAACACCATCGCTTGGTATCTGTTCAGGTATTACACAAACCCTATGTTCCTCATAAATAGTGACAACAGTTCTTTGACTTGTGATAAACAGGGGCAAACGCTTCATATCTTCCATCAAGTTAGGTCCATATTTCTCCTTAAGCACATTAAGATTGTTGTTGAAGTACATAACTAATTCTTTTGCCAAATCAGGATTAATTTTCTGCACCAGTATGTTTTTATTTGTGACCAAACACCTTAGTAGAAGATCTGGTTTCTCAGTTGAAGCACACAACTTACGCAGATGACGAAGAATGTCTAAGTCACTTCTTTGTGCTATTTCGAGCTCTTGTATGTGCTTTGAAAATTCATCGTCTATGATTGGCAAATTAAGTAATGCCAAAAACTCATTTAGCTTTCTATTAGTACCACTTAACTTGAGCTTAAATAAAGTATAGCCTTTTTCAATTGGTATCAAGACTCTACGTGACTGTCCTATACACTGTTGTACTGATGGTAAAAAAGACCATTTACCAATAATTTGCAGTGATTTATCAAAGTCACCCTGATCAGAC
This sequence comes from Sinonovacula constricta, assembly GCA_007844125.1. Lineage (NCBI taxonomy): Eukaryota > Metazoa > Mollusca > Bivalvia > Cardiida > Solecurtidae > Sinonovacula > Sinonovacula constricta. Next base: position 31,358,829 of record CM017557.1, read on the forward strand.
TTTCCCTTGCTAAAAAGAAACTGGAACAATCTGCATGACCAGGATAATGAAAATGGTAATTCTTCAGGCCAGTGTAACGGTACATTCTTCCCTGAACAAAATACACTGATGTCAAATGAATCTGGTAGAAGTGATACAAATGTCTCAATAGTCAAATCAACAACCACTGGTTGCTTCTCTTTTAACCATGGAGAAAATACTGCCGCTAGCTGTTCGTGAAGAAACAGAGCTTTCGATTGAGGGAGGAGATCAAGAAAATCTGACAACAGAACTGTCTTATCAACTGAGCACTGATGTAATACTCCATCTGCAGTTAGGAGGATGGGCAGCCCATTTATCTTACTACTAAAGTTCTCGTCTGAACGTATGTACCGAACCACATGTACCAGATTCTTGACATTTTTAAAATTGGTTTGTTCTATTGGTGTATCCATAGTGCCAATTTTGCATATGCAGTCGTCTTTGCTAAACGTTTGCAAAAAACTAATTACATAACTTGTGTCTGAAATATCTGTCTGTAAATCCAGTCTTCTCATAACTTCGCAAATTATAAATGGTGTTTGCAGCAATCTCATTCCAAGCTTTTTGAAAATGTTTGAAAGAATATAGCTTAACTGTCTTTTTTGGTTCGATTCCTCAGTTGACCATCCTAATGTGGGAATATTTCGCGCAATGACATTAAATACACCACTAGAATGGGGTCCTTGGGCTTCTGGAGACTTTACTGGAAACCAAGATGTGTGAAACTTTTGATTTTCTTCTATCACAACTGGAAATATATTGCTACTGTCCTGAGTAACAGTCTCATAGAAAAACTTTACACATTTGTCCCAGTAGGTTGGACTGGTCGTTGGGAAAGGTTTCATTGGGAATGAAGAATGATACAATTTCATAACCTCATTAACCTTTGACCAAACATCACACTGCTGTATGTACCTATTTACATACATTTTCTGCAGTCTTTCGATACCAGATATCCATGCAGGTATAACCACATAATTTAAAAGACAATCATTCCAGGTTCCTCTGTAGCCCCCCTTCCAAAGCTCTCGTCGGGCTTCATGATCAAGGGAAAAGTGTCCATTTATATGCACAGAAAAGTCAGTTGATAATGGTAATGGCAAAAAGCAAAATACACGCCCTTTCAAATGTGATAGGGATAATTCATTTGTTGAATGCACTTTATTTTGTTCTTTATCAACGTTATTCCCATAATTGTCAAAACCGTTCAATGGAAGGGCCACACCCCCAACAGGTATAAGTCCTATATCTCCCGACTTGAATGCACTTATCAAATCATTGTGGACATTTTTCTCAACACATTTGTAAAATCCACATCTTTGAACAATGAGCCACTTTTGGGGGTTATTTTTGCTATCGTTCACTGTTACATTGTAGTGCACTTCCTGAAGGGGTATTGAAATAGTGTTACTATTTTCTTCTTTATGTTGCTCAATATGTTTTTTAATGCTCTTGTTAAAGGAGTTGAAGTTTTCCCTGTCCTTTTCTGACATTTGCAAATGCACAGCATATTCCTCTACCAGGTGTCCAGATGATATGTCCATGATTTTTATACAAGATACATTTTTCACAAATAAAAGAACATCTAACATGTCCGTTTTTAACTGGTCTAAAATTGCTATCAAATCTTCTTGCTTTAATATGTTTGAACATAGGCGGGATTCCTTCTGTCGAAGTGGAAATCGAAATACTGTACCAACACCGTTACACAATTCTTCATGAAAGCCTAGAAGCACATTGGGGAAGTCTGATTTTAACCCATTCACTTCTGAGCGTATTCCCGGTTCATCTTTGGCAACATCAACAATGTGATTACACAGGGGATCAAAAATGCAGACTGACCCTCCTTCTGGTAGGTCAGGACCAATTGTCATAAAGGAAGGTAGGTCTGTTAGGTGGTACACTGCATTAAATCCTACACCATACTGGCCTGTTTTTGTGGGATCACTTCCTTTGCTACCAGGACCAAGGTTATGAATACCTAGCATATCTTGTTCAGTAAAACTGCTATTGTTGTAAACACAAAGTGATGGTTCATTTATAAGGTCACACCCATACTTTTCATCGTTAGCATGTCGCTTAAAATCTTTAATAAAACAAATTTCTGTTGCACCAGCATCGTCTGCATTCTGGATCAGTTCTTTCATTATTCCAGAATCAAGTGGATATGCCTTCAAAAGACCCTGCAGTCTAGTCACAAGTTCTTCCTTTTGTCCAAATGGGATACCTCTTGAAATATTTTCTCGGCATTTCTTTTGTTTTGATAGAACTCCTAGTTGTAGAGCCAGTGCAGGTGGTATTTCGCCATTCAGAACATACACTTTCTGTTTTGTGACAAAGTTATCCTCGTCCGTCACCAACTCTGATGTTGGGCGTAAAATGTTGTTGGCATCTGGAGCAACAATAAATGAGTGACTTTCTTGTAGTTTTTCGTATGACATTTCTTCCATTGATTCCACTAACACTTTCAAAAGACTGCATATTGTGTCCATATCGTTACATGGTGAATCAAGCCATTTTTCTTTTTGCCGCTTTAATTCTGCAATTACATCAGCACACGGAAAGGAAGCTTTTACTCCAAAAGCTTCAAACAATGACATTCTGGATATGTAGCTCTCTGGTAGTCTATAGAAATAAGGTTTGCACTCGTTCTTTACTTGGAACGCGACAGAAGATGCCTTAACAAGATCGTTATCTATCATGACCACTGGACTGTCTGACAGCATTTTTAGGCATTCTATTAATTTTGTTTGTTCAGATTCATTTGCTTGTTTCAATTGCTCTGAGAAAAAGTGATACAGTTCTGAAATGACAGGTTTAACGGTTTCAACATCATCTTTGGTATACTTTGAAATAATGATCTCAAAATGACTCACAGCTGTTGTAAAAGGGATATTATCTTTCACCCCTAGAAACTTAAGTAGAGAATCTCTTTCATACAATGACATATTGTAATCGCTTTCATTTACAAGCAACCCAGCACAACATAAACTATTGGCTAATTTCTGACGAAACATCATATAAGGTTTTCCCAAGCGTAATTGTTCTCTTTGTTCTTTGTGTTTACCATCTTTGCAAACTGCGGAAAATATTAAAATGTCATTTTCACACTGATCAGAAAACCAAGGCAAGTTCCAATTATGAGGCCTACAAAGCACAGGTAAAATATTTGTTTGGGATATTTCTTTGACAATGTCCTCTTTTGACTGCAAATCCTGCTGAACATCCGATCTGCAGAAATAATGGAGGATGTTCAAACATAACTTGTAGCCACATTCACAACAAGACTTAGATTTCTTTTTTATAAACTTGCATCTTTCCAACAACAAGTCTTCTGGCAATTTGTTTGTGATTATTCCAAGCCTCTCTGATTGTTCAATGTTAAAGTCAAACATGTGGTAAGATTCAATGAACCGTTCATCGTCTTCTGTAAACAGCATAGCAACATTAGACTTCTCACTGACTATGTCACTAGGCTTACGTAGTCTGCCATAAGGCTTTGTTGGAATACATTCTTTGGTTTTCAGCATTTCAACGATTTTCTCTGAAACTGACTTTAACGAAAATGAAAGCATTGCATTTCGCATTTCAATCTCATCTTGCCAGAAAGGGTCCTGAAGGGAGTTGAGAAAGGTCACTATAAGTTCTTCTTCTTTGACTTTAGCTTTGTCAACAACATGTTTACTTTCAGTTGTTTGCTGGCAAATCTCCAGTATCTGTACTATGTTGATTGGAATATCAATGACTTCCTTACCAGCTTGCGGTTGAAACTTGGAAAGCAATTTTAAGCAATACTTGCCAATGCTTTTGTTTTCCACTAAGAACGGATCAATAAAGGTGACCTCATTGATTGACAGTATAGTGCTCTCAATACCTTTGAACACTTGTGAATTCTGAGCGACAATGTTCGCATAAAAAGCACTTACAAAGGCTTTTGTGTGTTTTTGTTTGGAAGTGCATGTAGGCCATATGCTGTAGTATTCAGTTAACAGAGATGAAGAAATAATTGACTCGAGCAAATGAACAAAAGCACCAACACAAGCATCAGTTAAAAGTGCTTTATTCCACTGATGACTCAGTGTTTCCTTATCATCTTCAGAGTCAGATAGCAGTTGCCGTCTGTCAGACGTTACATCAAAGCAGGCATTTAGCTGAATACAAAGTTCTGACTTTAGTGGCAATGGAAGGAAACAAAACAAGCGACCAGACTTATGAAATCCTGATGGTATACTCCCTAAAGGATACGGCTGTAGCTTGTCATTTCCATGGCAAGGTGAAGCCACAGCAGCTAAGGGCAACGCTTTCCTATCGGCAATGAGGGTAGCAAGCTCCTTTGCTTCTTTCTTTCCAGATGCCCATGAAACAACCCATGAGCTTTGTGTGTGCATTTTGTTACAGCCTAGAAGAAGTGATTCAGCTGCATCAAAAATATCAATGGCAATGTTAACGACATGAACGTCGGAAAGTGATGTGTTTACTGATGACATTGTCTGAAGAACGCTTATCCCTTCACAGCACCTGCAAGTGTTACAGGGTAAATCAACACTTTGAATTTCTTTTGTAATTGAAAATAATAATTTACTGTCTCTTGGTTTGCTATTTGGTCCTAAATGATATATTTCGATTTTCTTCAAATTCTGTGTAAATAAGAGCATATCACCCGCTGTTTCAATAAACATTGATAACAATAAAGACACTTCATCCTTTGAATATGCCATTTGCTTGATTTTGCTACTTTTGGCTTGAGCATCTGTTCGTAAGGGAAACCGAAAAAGAGTCCCATCAAATGGCGTTTCTGGTTCTAAATTCAACACAGAGCAACCAAATACATCCTGAAATGGAGTGAATTGGTCTTTGTATTTCCTTATCAGTGTTTTTCTTTTATTTGTGTTTAAGTTAATTTTCATTCCACAACCGGCTCCCGGAAGTGTATCAGGAAGGTATGCCTTATGTGGATCAAAGACAACAAATGTTGTTCCACTGAAGAAACAAGGAACATCTGTTAAATTGTACACTGAGCAAAACCCAAGTCCAAATTTTCCTATTTTTCCACCATCGTTTTTCTTAGTTGCTCCATTTAACTTGATAATGTTTTGAAAATCGGCTTCGCTGAATGAGGCATCGTTATAAAACCATAGTGCAGGACCCTGGCATTCTTGCATTCCTTTATTCAATAGTCTAGACATACTGTTGGAATTTTGTCTCTCATCATACAGGATCTTCATTACACTGGCATTTGCATCATCTGCATTTTGTACCAGCTCTTTAGGCACTGATAGGCCATCTTTGTATCCTTCTCTCAACAAACTGTTCAGTCTTGTTGTTAATGGTTCCTCTTGTCCCCATTCTTCAACACCCAATCCTTCAGCGTCAGTCAGAACACGTCCAGCTACAGATTTGATTCCAAATACTTTAGCCATATTTCCACTGATGCATTCATGAACAAATGTAAATTCCCCTTCATCTTCCTCATCTCTCATGTATTTTTCATCTGTATATGTACATTCTGATGCTGGTTTTAGAACAAGTTGATCTTTCTCTGATGTTTGTACTGGTATAAGTATTTCAGAAGCTCTACTTGCAATGTCCTCAATGTTTCCTAATCTTTCAAGGACACGGACAACTAAGTGAAGATCCTCTTCAGCATTTAAATCATTTCCATGCTGATATTTCTTTTTCACATCTGTTAAAACAGAAAGTAACAAATCTGTATCCTGGGTTTGATGACATCCCAATGCCTTGAAAAGATCAGCAAACTTAAGCATTTCCTCAGGAATAAAGTAAAAGTATGGTTGAATGTCAATACTCTCTGGAGTTTTATTGACAACAATCTTTCGAGGCGACACAAACTTATGTCCACACCATACACACTCTTGCAAGTTGAAAGCCTCCATCGAATCATACTTGTGATTGTCCAGAAACTCATATATTACTTTTACTAACATCAATATCTCCGCATTTAACTCGATCTTGTATGCTTTCGACACAAGTTCAAGTTGTTTGGCAACCGTAGTAACCTGTGGATCAATATCCCAGCCAAAATGATTAATGACTTCTTGATCAACACATTGTACTGTCGGCATGACAGCCCCAATAATAGCATGCCATTTTTCAAACAATTTAGCTTCATTTGGCTTACAGAAGGCTTGATCGGAGCTCAAAAACCATGGAATGCAAATTGGGAAAGAAGGCGGTGCATTCTGGACAAATTTTACCCAATGCAATGCAGACAGTTCAGATTTCAAGTCACGTCCAGTTGCACATTTGTCTTTTAACAGCTGAGGTCTTTTACAAATAGCAGACATGAAAGCATCTGCTTTAGCATCGCACGCTGAGTTTCTTGAAGATATCTTATCTAGAAACAATGCGACATTCCTCATATGATCCGCTGTCAACCCTGCATCATTGTTCAAGCCAAGTCTTTTTAAGATACTTATGAATGATGGCTGTGTAATCTCAGGGAACAATTCATCGTCGAGAAGATTTTGCAGAAGTTCATTTGTTGGATCAAAAAGTTCGGATGGAGACTTCATGTTAGCAGATCCTCTACATTTCACAAATTTTACTTTGCTCGCCACTTGTTTTATGTTAGACCTGGTGCTTAATTCCTCAAAATTTTCAATAAAAAATCTCATAAAAGTACCTGTATCTTGTTCAGAGTAGTCATCCATAGACTGTTGAAGAGTTAATTCAACCAAGTCCCCTAGATAACGACGTGACGCTCCAAGTCTTTTTACAAAATGTTCTATGACGTCATCAATGAGAAGATACTGCTTAGGGTATCTTATTGGATACTCTACATTTGATACATACTCCAATCTGTGGCTTGTTGATTCCATTGAAACTAGCTGTGGCTCATTAAGGTTGTTACTCTCATAAAAGATTTTCAGCTTCTTTTGCAGCTCAATCAGTTTTCTATCATCTGTGTAGGAACATGCAAAAAAGGTCCTTAAATCGTCTCTGTGAATGGCTGGACATTGTTTGTTGAAACTGTCAGCTAACGAGTCTATGTTTGATGTGTCTGCCATTTTCCGTAAAAGCTGTTCCAGTTGTGAGGGAAGAAATATATAATGCTTGGTTGCATCCAAAGGGAACCATGGTGGCAGGGATGGTAGTACAGTTAAAGACAGGTTTTCCAAGCAGCTACATAGACCATCTGACAAATCTTTGTGTCCATCTGATGTCTTTAAAATGATCATCTGGTTAAGCGGGATAAGTTTCATGGTTATAACATTCTCCCACGTGCCGCTGCGCAATAGGGGCACAAGAGAAAGGCTGCATATGCTACTGACATGTAATCTTAAGTACGACCAAACCTTTTCCAACCAGGGCAGAGATAGAAAACTTTCAGTTGTTATTGAGTCTCCATATTTAGACAACAGTATTGATAGCATTTTAATGGTGTCATCAAGGGTTTGATGCCTTACATTGTACCGACCTGAAATTAAAAAGAACTAACAATCAGCGTGGTACAAAATAACAGCTTTAACTGAAAATGATAATAACTTACAATATTAAACCAACAGCAAGTATTAACCGTTTCATGTATTGTTAAATTGTTTTGCTTACAAAATGTTGTGCTGCAGCTCAATGATGCAAATTCCCTTCAGAGTGAAAAATATTAGTTTACTATGAACTTAATTTTAACATTTACCATCCCGTATGCACGATAAATAGTGTGCATACAGTGTTCAGTTAATTGTGCATCGAATCAAATTAATAGCTTGGAATCATTCTTTTTTAGTGGAATGTTTACTTTTTTGACATAAAATTCACTGACTGCTAAATATAATGTCAATCCAAAATCGTATCATCAAATAAATTTCAGGACTTTATGTTTAAAGATAAAGTAATGTTTTTGTTTCAAAACACAAACGTGCATTTGATGATTTTATGATACTTGCCTGTGTTGCACATTTCATTAAAATGTGGCAAAAGTGTGTCCGGCACCTCAAGAAAACAATCCTCCAGACCTGGAAACGTCATTTGTCTGTAGTCCTCGGATGGAAGCAGCAGCTTATCTTCATAACTGCAAGCTAGTTTGAATGTCACCCACTTTTTGGATGCTAATGGAATTATTTCTAGATCAAGCAGAAGTTCCTTTTTGTTTGACGATAGAAGGAACTGAAGGAGGCTACATTTGACTCCAGACTCAAGCGATGTAAGTTGTCCAGATTTCTTCAGCAATTGCGATAACGTTTGAGGACATGTGTCATTGATTCCACCATAAAAATGACAAAATGTTGTAAACAAGTCTGTTGAAACCTCAACATATGGCTGATTCATAAGGAGAAGTGACTCAATCACATGCTTCTTCATATCCTTATCTGTTTCAGGTCCCCCAACTCCCAAGCATGAAAATGTTGCAAAACAGGCTTTATCTACTGTGACCCAGGTGTCTCGTCTGTGAACTTTCAGAAATGACATGTCTTTAATATTATGAAAAATATTTTTTACAAAGGTCGTCCAGTTTGCAGCTGTACAATGAACCATAGGGAGGATACCAGCAATTGTTTCCACTCCAAGATGTCTACTTTTAACAATCTGTATGGTGTTTTCTAACAAAACACTGTATGCAAGAGGCAGAGCCTCTCCAGCAAGACTGAGGTTCCATAATATGTTCTTGTCTGTGATTCTGCTTCCTTGCTGTTCATCTGTTGCCCATTTGATGTGATGACGATTTTGACTCAAAGAAAAGAATCCATTTATATGAAACGGCAGTCCAGTGGCATTTCCTTCTTTTGGCAATGGAAGAAAACAAAATTCGTGACCATCGCATCTTTCTTCAGCATTAAGACACAATGGAGCTGCAATTCCCACATACGGACTATATCCAATCGATTTATCTCTTATCAACATCTTGAGCTCATTAGATGCATTGTTTCCTATAAAATAGCTAACTACGAGCCAAGTCTGTGTGCTTTGTTGGGAAACAATGTTTTTGGCATACAGTGTAGTCTGAATGTGTATCTCGGAGAAACTCTCAATGGCACTACCATTGTAGTCTGGACCTATTCCACTGATTTCGCTCTTGAATTTAGTTCGTTCAGCCTGAATCTCTTGTAAATTGTTAACAAGCTCTACTGCTGCAACTGATTCAAATACTCCATTACCTTTCTTCACACTCAGTGTTATGTTTGAAATACACTTCAGAAACAACAAAATGTGTGAAGATTCTTTCTTAAATGCAATGAATAAATCAAGAACTTTGTTTTCGTCATAGATATTGTCTGAGAGAGGGGTTTCCAGTTGGCGTAATGGGAATCTAAATATTGTACCTTGAAGTGGTCCGGTTGTCGTTATTTCTTGGAATGTATCTCCGAATGCATTGTGAAATTCAGGAACATCAATACCATCATACTCAGATAGATGATCTACTTCAAACTCAGCATTCACTTCGTTGGCATGTTCATGTGGATTAATGAGAAGAAGCCTATTTCCACTGATAATGCTAGGAAAGTCTGTAAAGAAGATAAAATAAAAGCTGTGTTTGAGATAAAATATACATTAAAATACATGTTTTAATAATTAATAGAAATAAACACACAATAAAAATAAAGTTTACCACCTGAACCTGAGAAGTTCATAGTAAGTATTTAGAATTGTTACATGTAACATTTTAGCATTGTTTTTCAACAACAGTCTTCATAGTAAATGATAAATAAACATGTTCAAGGTTTTGTACCATAAACATTAAGCATATTATTTCATATTTATTTTATGTCAAAAAAGTAAATATAAGCTATGTATAAATGTTTTATCGAAATCAAAAAATAATACTAAAATAAGGTGTGTAGCAGTTTTAACTGAAAAAGAAATGTTCTGATTCAAAATGATGAGATGAGAATTTCACTGCTAGAAAATGTTGGCAGATTGTATTAATGATATTGTTTCCTCGCCTATTTTAGCTTCATAATAAAATAACTTATATGGCGGATTGAAAAATAGCATTTCATACATTTAAAAGTAAATGTATATAAATATAATTCAAGCAAATCAATATCACATGGATGATGTTATGTAACATGTATAAATGCCACAACTAGCAAACAGAGACAAGAAAGGCTTTATTTTCCAAACCATTTATTTGCAAGTCTATGAACGGCTTTTAATTTGTGTTTTATATGTGAGCATCGCTCTAGAAAAAAAAGGCTTCATGACACAGTTATCTTGTTGACATTGCATTGCATTAACTTGTAGAGAGTGGCCACATAAAACACATTTTCTCTACTGATTAAGAAACAGGCTTAATGACACACTTATCGAGTTTGCTTTTAACAAAACTAAAATAATATTTTTCACTTTTACTCTTAAACAATATTTTTTCAACATTTATTCCTTTACTTATGGTCATTTGAAATGAGCATAAATATTGATATTATGGTTAAATGGTGAAATTTATAAATGATGATGAATAGTGATAAAATAGTGAAATGATGCTAGGCCACTTTTTTAAAATTGCATTGCATAAACGGCAAATTTTTTTATTTTCGTACATTATTTGGAATAAAAACTTCAGATACATAATAACTACAAGTCGGCAATATATATAAATATTATACCTCATTTGCATACGCCCTTCTATATTTAATATGACGTCATCCAGTCCATAAATCGCATATTGACCGGCTACCCGGTCCATAATTCTTATATTGACTGTTTATGACGTCATCCAGTTTGTTTGACTGTTTAAACGCGACTTTCACGACGTGCGAATTTTACGAGAACACAAACAGACGATATTGTCAAACTGTCAAAATGTCTAAGTAATTCGCCTCTTTATCGGAGACAGATTTAGTTAAATTCAGCGAATCTAAGGATTCAAAAACACCAAAACCGCAACAAAACTGAAGCTCTTCCGAACATATTTAGCAGGAAAAAAAGCCACGATTCTTCTTTGAAACCTACACGAACGAAATTCTAAAAGTCCGGGTCTTTTGTCTGGTAGCATTTAGATCTACTATTTAATTTTATCAATAAAAAGGGAATATTAAAAGAAGAACATGATTTTTTTGCTGCATCGCTTGAAAATAATAAAAAAAGACTAGGGTTTGAGATATTTCACACACTGAACAAATACAATTATTATTTAAAAGCAAATCATGCTAAAATGAAAGCAACAAAAGGGATAAAAGGATTAAGATTCGGTATAATATAACAAATAAAACATGGCCTTGCGGGCAATATGCAAGTTTACGGACTGGTTGGTCAGACCTCGGAGGTTATATGGCCCTCAGCTGCGCTTCGGGCCATATTACTTCCTCGGTCTGACCAACCAGTCCGTAAACTTGCATATTGCCCTCAAGGCCATGTATTATTTGTTAAATATATATATATATATATTTATATATATATATATAAATATAAGGCTTACAACAATATTTGTGGGTTTGTTATAGTGCAACAAAATGTAACTTCTTTTAGTGAACACTATCCATGTGGAATATAGCTATTATGAAAATCAAGTGGCAAATGATTTACACGTGTAAAAGATTAAGTCAATTTTGCTTTTTTGGGTGCGTTTTATTCAAGACAGTGTGTATATTAATAAATCAGTCGCACAATGATGTCAAAGCCTAATGATGTCAAAACACCTAATGTTTCAGTATCAAAATAAAATACCTCACCATCTGCTCTTTCAAACTGCACCACAGCATGTTAGACGGATTATGTCATGTAACAAGATTATATAATAGTGATTAAACTCACTCGCCAGTTGTTTTTTTGTTGTAATTAGACTATCATATACGTTCGTTTTGTACGTTTTAATGTTGGCATAGAATCAGTACCGAAATAAATAAGATATAAAAAATTAATTAATCGAATTTAGATTGACTAACATTTGTTTCTTGCCAATGCTGGCTTACTATTTACATCTAAATCTCAAATCCATGGTTAAAAGTTTGAAAGATGTATAATGCTATACATGTAGTAGAAACAGGACACAATACTGAATGCATATACATTTTGTTCAAGCATTATATATGAGACAGTTTTTCGATAATCCATACCTGAATGGAAAAAAAAATAGAAAAAATATTGAACCAGTAATTAAATCCTTTCAGGTATAAAACAGCAAGTGGGCCATTATGGCCCTATATTGCTCACTTGAGTACTGTAGACATTTAGCCCTGGTGGGTATGCTTTTTGACAGAACAGAATTCTTTAAACTATCTTGATACACTGCAGCCAAAGGAACAAATAAACCAAATATCAAAGCTCTAGCTCTTGTGGTTTCTGACAAGAAGTTTTAGTATATACATGTTGCCATCAAGGAACAATGACCACACCCTTGGCAGCCATGTTATTTGATGGATCAAAATGTTTTGAAAAATCTTGTTACAGGAACACCTAAGGAATGTGGACACAAAATAGCAAGACTCCAACTCTTTCAATTTTTGACAAGAAGTTTTTGTAATATACCCATATATGGAAAATGGCCATGCCCCTGCAGCTATGTTTTTTGATGGATCAGACTTCTTTTAACAATCTTCATACAGGGCAACCCAAAGAACATATATACCAAATAGCAAGGCTCAAGCTCTTGCAGTTACTGACAAGAACATTTTCTAAGTTTCCTTAATAGCCCTATATAGAAAATGGTCTCGCCCCTGGTGGCCATGTTTTGTATGGATCAGAATTATTTGACTAATCTTCATACAGGGAAACCTAAAAACATGTATAATAAATATCAAGGCTCTAGGTTTTGCAGTTTTTAACAAGAAGATTTTCTAAATTTACCTATATAGCCATATATGAAAAATGGCCAAGCTTGGCCAAGCCCTTGGCAGCTACGACTTTGGCGGATCAAAAATGTATAATTTATTAGAACAATCTTCATAGAGGACCAGCCAAAGAACATGTGCACTAAATATTAAGGTGACAATCTTCACTTTTGACATCATTTAACTGAATTAAAAAAGACCGATTTTGCAACAGTGGCACTATGATCTAAAAAAAACTAAACACATACCAAAGCCTTGGCAAAAACACTTAACAACAAAAGAAAAAACCAACACGAACGCCCCCCCCCCCCCCCCCCCCCCCCCCCCTGCAGGCCATGTTTTTATGACGGATCAAACTTTTCACTCCTGCTAAAGCTTCTGGGGAAGTTTGGTTGAATTTGAGAAGCAGTGTTATAGAAAATGTCATTTAAAGAACACTGACATACACGTTATGCGTGACTCCCAACGGTGGATGGCCACGATAACTTACTCTAAGCTCATTTATGTTAAAAAGAAATTGCACAATGATACTTGGTCTAAACAAACCAACACGCATCAAGTATGGGGAAAACTTGGGAAAAGTCAGAGTAGGCACTATACGAAGATTACCAAAGGATAAAATGTTCTTTTCTGTGTGTTCATCATGGTATGAACACAATTGCATAAAATCTAATTTGAAAAGGTGCATATATGCATATGTTGTGCATAGGTATGGTAGAGAATCTCATAAATATAAGTTAAGTCCCTCGAAAGAGAACTCATACAATATTGCATATTTGTATTAACCTTCCCACAGTAACCATCCATACTGTTAATGTGCTAGCAGTTTTAAATAGATACAAATGTAGTACCATGTATATGTACCTGTGATATGGAAGACAGACTTGAATCCTAGACCGAAGCGGCCTACTTTGAGTCGGTCATCTTCCTTGACACTGCTGTAGATCATTTTGATGCCTTTCCAATCCTGTTCTGTGAACATGCCATCGTTGTACAGTAGGAGTGCTGGTCCCTGCATTGAAAGGTAGAAAGGTCACTGGAATTTACATAGGCCCCTGATGATACAATGACCTAAAAAAGACCTTGGCCTTAAGGGATGTACTGGCAAATGGTATGCAGGGTACACCTTCAAATGTTTGTTAGTAAGATGGTCAAGTTTGCTGTATTATTGGTAAAAACAGCAAAGATACGCATGACTAACCATTTATAAAGATCAAATTACCTTTAATACAATTCCTTTCACATAATACTTTTCATATGACCTTCACCTGAATGGTTGAACTTGTTACTGTTGTGCTGGACATACCTCCAATGATAAGTCTGTAAGATTGTGACGTTTGATTATAGTACTGTGCCTATCATAGAAGTTAAAGCTGAGACACTGCAATAGGTGGGATGGATGTACAATCGTACAGGTATACACATTGACAATTGGACAGTAAGACTGCTATATTCCACCTTTTTGATGCATTGACAGAGATCATAAGTCATGGATTAGGGGTAACAATTTATAACCAGTTTCTAACAACATGAATTTAGTATCAAGTCGGGCAATAATTTTCGAATGAGGTCTTCCAGCTGACAGGCAATGTGCATGTGGTTCTACCCTTTCTATCAGAGTCTTGGGACATTCTACATTTCTTATTGCTAAATCTCTATGTAAATATCATAACCATTTAGGTGTAACTTTTGTGCACTATTATAAAAAGTCAATAAAACTAACAACTTTTCATTAATTTAAAAAAAAAATATATATATTCTAATAACAAAGGAAAAACAATCAGTTTACTTTGAAAGAGTACAAAAATACTAACAATGCGTGGTGCCACTAATTTAACTGTTATCAATGCACATGACATATAATTGTGTACGGACTGTATCCAGTATTACACTTCGCCCTGGTTCATATATAATTTCTTTTATTATCCAGAATTAATACTTCTCCCCTTAGCCCAATGTGATGTGGACACATTTTAATACATCAAAACTCATGCTATTTTATGATGCATTGCTTAGTTCAACGTATACATTATCACTGGGGCTGTTTTGTTTCAAACAGATATGTTTGCTGTTCAACTAGTTTAAGCACCCTGGTTGGCCCTATTGCCCACTGACCATACCAAAATGTTGTTAACTGTTGGGTTTGCTTTGTTTTATGTTAGTCTTGTTTTTGTTTTTCACTTTCCCAGATTTATGGAAAAATATATGGTTCATCTGACCTCTGCATCCAAGACTGAAAGGTGATGATTTAATGTAAAACTACATAAATAGTACCTTGAAGAATTTGCTGTATTGGTGTGTAGATTCTTGATTGACAGGCCGAGCATCGTACATTATCTTCACAGTGTTAGCTCCCGCATCTTCAGCATTCTGTATCAGCTCCTACATAATAAATTATCTTTATATAAGCAACTGCATTTTTCAGATGGTTTTTTTGGCACCGCACTGAAGAGCAATGCCTCTTATGGAACACAATTTATTTTGGGAACTATAGTGTAACAGGCAGTAACAGGAAATTGCAGCTGTCAAGTGAGACCCTTTTCAGAAAATCAGAAAAAAACGAGTATGCTGCGGTTAAAAGGCAGATTGCAATTAACAAAAAGCACTATCAGGAATTCTCATCTTTTTGTTGTGGTCTTGTGTTACAAAAGAAACCGAGTTTGCCAATGTTAACAATTCAGCTTCCGATAACAAATAGATGTGGCAGACAACAAGGACGAAAACAAAGTAGCAGATAGTTTAGTTCTTATCATCCTTTCAGAGCTATTGTCCATTACTCTCTCACATTTACATGTATGTTATTAACCTGACAGTGTAAGATAGTGTCTTGTTCCCAGGATATTCACCTTCTTTTGCGTCGGAACTAACTATGATCATTCTTGTTTTAATAGGTATAATATATCTCATACACTCTCTGTTACAGGCTCTATGTGTAGGACTCTATGTGACCATAATTTAAGCGTGAGTCATGAATTATAAGTTTTTACTTTGGCTACTCGATCAGCTTTTGAAAGTAAAATGTGTTGTTTTTTGTTGTTTTTGTTATTAAATTAGTAATTTTGTCATTAAAATTATCCACCTCTTCTGAAATGTTCAGACCAATATGAAATATTAAAAAAAAACACAAAGTGAAGGTAAGACATGAACCTCCCAGAACATAACAAACTATTTTATGTGTGTTCCATCAAGAATCTTGACATTCATTGTCAGGAGTCTAATACAGAGATATGTGTGAGAATAAAGCACTCTGTATAGAAGAATGCATGCAATTTAGTGTGAGCATATCTTACTTTATGCTTTTGGTAAAAATGATGATTTTTATTTCAGGCGTATCTTTCCACTTTCTAAATTCCTAATGTCACAGTTTATAACAGTTTTCCTAGTCTAATAAGTAAGGATCACAACAAACAGAAAATGTAAATTTTGAAGTTTTTAACATATCATTATTACGACTGAAAATATTTTGTTGCTCCATTTTCTAGTATGTGTTCATTTCAAATTGTTTTTCCAGTTTTACAATTAGATAAAACTTAAAGTTTTTAAATAAAACATACACTCTTAGTAATTCACCTTGTACATATAACTTTCTTAAGCATGGGGAAGTAATTATGATTAAATACCTCCTTATCAAGCAAGGCTATGTTATTTTTGTCCAGTTTTGTTAACATAATATAATTATTATCTATCAATATAAAAATAAAAGAATTTTCTCTGCCTTAATATATTATTGTAGACCAAAACCTTTTAAAATTAGCCTCAACATTTTGCAATTATCTTAGAAGAAAATCTTTATGGGTAGCCCGAAGAATAGATTGAGTTAAAGAAATTTATTCATAACCATGGTATATAACCTTACCTACGTGTCGACATATGTAATATTTTATATATATATATATATTGAGTGTTAAATAATGATTGTGCTTTTAGTCAACTATGGGGATGAAAGCTATCTAAATGTGAGAGTAAAAATACACTAGAGCCAAAAAAAAAACATGGCACATACTTTTTGATATATGAACCTAGTGATGTAGCCCAACAGCACATAACTATGATAAGATATTTCGTTAAATAGTAGTTGCTGTAGCACATGTCTTTAAAATATGTAGCTTAAGTCGATTTTATTTGTACAGTCAGCAGTTACTGCACACTTTAAAGAAAGATAACCACTGCCTTGTCTTTGGTATGACTTCAGGTAATATATAACAGTGGTCTCCCTTACCTTAACAATTTGCCCGCCATCGGGATACTCTGCTAAAATGCATTTTAACTGTTTCAGCAAAGGCGGCTGCTCCATGGACGAAAAATTAGGCCTACGCCTACTTTCACCGTCCCCTCCTCCTCCTCCTCCAGTCCTATACCCTCCACTCTGAGATGCTGAGGGTTAGAAATCACAAATATATTTAAAACACCCAAAAGTTAAACTCGGCATTAACATTGCCATTTACAAATATACAAATGGCGGCACATACTTGAATTGACAAAAATATATATATATATAAAAATCCATACAATTCGTTTAAATATCTACAATTATGTACATTTTATTTTACTATATAGTATATACAGTAAACATGTATTAAAGAATAAGGACTTGCTTTGAGGTCAATACATTGTAGTTATGAAACCCTGGGTATTGCAATGCTAGCAGAGTATACAGTCAAATATCAATGTAACAATGAGCATATTCGAAACTACTATAAACTGTTCTTTATTTTTAAATATTAATATATGCATTAACCCAACAAATGCACATCAAAGCCAAAATGTAAGAATTACGGTTTATGTATTCAAAATTGTGTAAAAATGATGTGTCAAAAATTGCCGATCAGATATGAGAGTTCATTAGATATTAAACAAGTTGGATAAAATGAAACGAAATGAGGGTCTGCCGAGTTTTTTCAACATTTCTGACAACGAATTTAATATTTTCAGTTTCTAATTAACAGGAATATTAGATTCTATTTATCACATAACTAAAAAAAACATTGGCTATTTTTTTGTTTACAACGCATCATCTGTTTATAGTATGAACAGTCCGCATTGACAGTTGTTGTTGGGTTTGGGAGAATCCGCACAAAACTACCGCTCTTTGCTTGACCATTTTCATAAAAAGGGATACAGATTCGTATATAAGATGTCTAAAATGTTATTTTTTTTTATAATTAAGATGCATTTCCCCAACCAAGAAAAGTAGTAGTGTTGTCAAAACACATACATGTAAGCTTAAAAAATACTAAGGTTATACAGTATTGTTTGTATGTTGACTGCTTAGGTCGAATAAGGGGAAATATATCTAGTATTTACTGCGATAAAATTGAATGCTTAATTCTGGATAAATGTTTTTTCTACTATTAATATTAAAATAAAGGTTTCGAAAGTCTTGCAAATAGAATTCAATAAATAAAATTGTTCTATATGTATACCTGGCACAGTATCACACCAAAAGTAAAAATGTATATCTGTTTTCATGACTCACAAATATAATATATGGCTCTGGCTTCTGATTTAATGTTCATTCATATTTAATCAAAATTTGCTAATAAGAATTCTCAATTGAGTTAAAATGACTAAAACTTATTAGAATCAAAATACATTGTAATTTCTATAACATTTAATGACCCAGTTTGGTGATATTAATAAGAAAGGATTCTGGTTCTACTGCTAATTAATCAACTTTAACATCAAAATTAGCAAATGGCTTTTTTGACACTTTTTCGGAATAGTACGTAACAAGTGAATACAAAATTGTGTCATTCAAATAATGCAACCAGGACACAATGTTCGTCTTACCAAATTTTATGCCTAAAATTGTAAGTTGAGTTAGTTGTTTCTTTGACTCTGCTTTTGTTTTGGGAAATGCCTCAATATTTTCACATTTACATGTCTAAATAAACCAGTCCATTAGGAGTCTTGTTACTTTGTATTTTCTCAGTTTTACAATGTTTCAGCTTTTTTTCAGCAAAGAGAATGAAATTATCTTTAAAATTGCACAAACTACTTTAAATAAGATTTCAGTATGCATTATGAAACTAATCTGCAATTCTATCTTCCTAACCTAACGACCTCACTTAAGAGAGATATAAAGCTGATGGAGTTGCTGATAGGCAGATAATAACTGCAGTTATATCTTGCATTACTGTCAGCGAACTTTCCCATGCATTACTACATTTTGTAGTCAAGTAGTTCAGTACCAAAGGTCAAAACTTGATCCTTATATGCCTTTAAACTATCGCTTTAGGCCAAAAATGTGGACGTCTGCTGCTGCCGAATGATTAGATTATAGATTAAACTCCTCGGTCCTAGCGTGTGAGTCCCAGATGGGGGTGAACTTTCATTTGGTATGCCTGTAGTTCTGCCTAGACCATATGTCTGAGGTCTTCCCCCACCAATAATAAGCTAGGCATCATTAAAATGACTATACTATTGTCAAGGCAAGGCATTTCTTTAAATGGATAAAATCATCAAAAGTGACGTTTTGTAGTGCTGTCCCTATCTATAGAGATAATAAAAGGACTGGAAAAAAAAAACACAACTAATTTCTATATCTGTTGAAGTTATTTATTTTAATTATTTCCGCATGTGATATTTTATGGCAATATTTCCCTTTTCTGAATCAACATTGCTATTTATATTGACTGACACAGCAATTGACCAACTCACACAGCAATTAACCAATAAAAACACTTTATTCGGTATGTGACATTAAAACATCAATGATAACTTATTGATATAAAGGTGACATAAAGTTCAAAGTAGAAATACATTGTGTCAATATGAACTCAGTTTTAATTTTTCTTTTTGCACAAACAAGACACATAAAAAAATGTATCTAATCTGTTAAGTACTCCTGTTTTGTTCATTTTTATATCAATGGTAGAAAGCATCATACTGTGTTAACATAATTATAAGAGGCAAATTTATAACAAGAGTGTCATGTTTGCATAATATTGCTCAACTAAGTGAAACAGACATTTAATAGTGAGCAAGAAATATCAGCAATTTTCAACAAGACCAGTATAACTGTAACATATGTACACAAGCAACATTTGAAAATCAAATCTCTTTAGAAAGTCTTGATAGAGAGAAATCCAAGAAACACTTATACCCAATACTTTTACCTATCCAAATTCTGGAACAATCTTGGCACGGGTCCACATAATGAACATGTATACAAAAATGGTTATTATCAAGGCTCTAGCTCTTGTATGGGTAGTTTCAGTCTCTTATACAGCCATATATGGAAAATGGCCACTCCTCTAGTAGCCATGATTTTTATGGATCGTTTTTATACCAATCTTGAAACAGAGCAACCTCAAGAAAATGCACACCAATTATCCAGGCTCTAGCTCTTATAGTTTAAGACAGGAAGGTTTTTGCAACATTCTCCTATATAGCAATATATGGAAAATGGTCATGCTCTATCAGCCATGTTTTTGATTGATCAAAATTCCAAAACCAATCTTGATACAAGAAACATTTAAACCAAATATCAAGGCTCTAGCTCTTAGTTTAGCCTTCTTTAGCTTTAGCTTTTGACAAGAAGAAATTTTCTACAGAGCTACATATAGAAAATGGCTACGCAAATAGCAGCTATGTTTTCAAAGTTGCTTAAAAAATCATGATTCTGTGAAACCCAAAGAACGTGTATACCACATAATTAGACTACCTCTTGCAGTTTCTGACAAGAAGGATCTTAAAGGCCTATTATACAGCCATATATGGACAATGGCCACGTCTTTGAACGTTTAACTTCTTTTTACATCGATGATCTCCCTTCTGAAGTTTCTGAGGAAGTTTGGTTTAATTTGGGACAAGGTTCAGAGGAAGTCTTAAAGAAAGTTGGCAGAGGAGGCATGCATGACATGTGACACTGAATGTTGGACATTAAAAGGTCATAATTACTGACTTTGAGCATATTCTGTTGTGAGCTTAAAATACAATTATTTCTATTAAGCACAAACTGATCACAAACTGATCACACCTACAAGCTCCCACTAAGCAAAACTTATCACTCCTACAAGCTCTAGCTGAAAGCTTCTGATCAAAATCTGCAATATTTGATGCCGACCTATTTTTGTTATTTTTAACTTAAATGTATAAAGCAAATGTAGGACTAAAATACAAAGTTACAAAACAGTTACACCTATTTCTTTTAACAGTTCTATATTTACCATTATTGATTAATAAATAGTAAACATATTTAATGGAAATCACCATCGTGTAAAACATTGCGATTAGGATATGATAAAAGATAAGAGTGAGTATTCTATGATCTATGGTGTATTTCCATTTAAAAATATTTTTTGTATACAATCACTGTGCTAAAATTTGTTTTGCACATGCTGGTTACAATAAAAGCAAATAAAGATTCTTATTTTAGTTTTGTAATGTAATAACTAGCAGCAAAAACATTTAGTTTGTTCGTGGGTTTGTTCAATGATTTGCATCTTTTACCACACGTGACCTTTTTTTTAGATTGTTTTATTTATCTCTCGCCTATATGTACATTGTATCTATTTTATGTTTTCTGTTGAGTAAGTAAACCGAATTTGGTTCTTTAAATAACTGTTAAATTGCTAACACCACGACTACTGATGGTGTATCAAAAATAACAACACCTGGAAGAAGAGTTTATGGATCTTGTTATAAAAGTAAAGTGGTGTTTTGATACATGCTGAAATACATCTTATATTATGGCGTGATACAAACCTTATTTTCTGTTTCCCTACCTTGAACTCACGTGGTCAGTTGGTGTTGTTTTAAAGATTGCATACAGACGAACATTCTGACAAAGACATAGTGACCTACTTTCTGACCCCGCGTGACCCAGTTACAAATTTATTTAAGATTCCTTGGAGACAGACATTCTAACCAAGTCTGGTGAAGATTTGCCATAAATCTGGCCTCTAGTGTGTTCACAAGCAAACGGCTCATGTCGCATGACAGACGGCAGACAAATGAGTATCAGAAATGCTCACATTAGGAGGTAAGCTAAACATATTCTTGTTCTAGTCTCATAGTCATTGTATATTGACGTTGCTGGGGTTACTGTGGCATGGCAATTGAGAAAACAAATTTTGAAACATGCAAGCGGCACCCATTGGAACCCAATTATGGAACTTATTAAAACACAATATAAAAGGAGCCATGGTTAGAATGATTGGAGTGGAGTGGAAATGGGGTATACTCTGGGAATAGGGAGAGGTGGCAGATTGAATAGAGGAGTGAATTGGGGGTGGGAAGCGGAGAGGAAGAGGAAGAAGAGAAGAATGTAGGACAATACAATCCCAAGACAAAACATCCCGACTATTTTTTCTAGATGGAAAAAACACATTTAAAGACAAATCCAGTATGTTCACATATAATCTACTGACCCAGGGGAGGTAATATTTCATCCCATATTTTCATTTTCTATTTATATTTTAAAATTGCAAATAAAATTGCAAATTCGACTATCTATGGCAAGTCAATCTGTAATCATCCTTCCTTGGCAGGGGAAATGGGAGTGGCAAGAGAAGTGGTTGGACAGGGAGGAGAAGAAGCGGCTAAAATAGAAGTTTGACGAGGAGCAAGGAGTGGGGGGGGGGGGGGGGGGGGGGGGGAAGTATGGATATGTTTTGATCCTTAGCTTGCTTCAATTTTCTTTTTTAATCCATTCTTAAGTCGTTCATTATTTGAAAAAAATCATAACAAAACATTGGCGATGTGACTTAGCAGCAAAAAATCCTATTCTGCATCTACTCTATTTGTTCAAGCGTCATAAATATGTGCTGAGCAGGCAATTAGTCAATAGTTAGTCATAGAGTAACATTGAACATTGCACAATACATACCCATATTGATTACAGATCCTTTCTGATCTTCATTGTGGCGTTGTACCTTCTCTTTTAAAGAAACTGAAAACTGAAAATAAATTTTATCGATGAACCAACATCACCAAGACATTGTACGTAATTTTACTTTCAACAAAATAACAATGATCTTTATTTTATTCTTTGTGAATTGGTGAATGATCTTCATTAGTTTAAACTATGAAATTAAGGTGCAACATTTCATGTGTCTGTGAAAATAATGTGTTGAAAATTCTACAGGAAGTGTAACAGTGTATTAGTTTTAGCATAAATTTCGATTTGTTTACAGTAGGTAGCATTTTAGTACAACACAAACGGAAATAAAATGAAAAGGAAAAAAAGGTGTATACCTGTTTATTGTGGTTTATTTCGAACAGAATAACATCACACTCAGGTTTATTGTTAAATCCGTGTAAACAGTATTGTTTTTTAACAAGATATAAAATAATAATAGGTTTGAGCAACAACTTCCTAAATTTAGCATCTGCTCTCCTGTCGATAAAGTACAACATGTATTAGTATGTACATTATACATGGCAAACCTTTTGACGACATAAAGTGATGAATATGATGAATAACATAACTAAATGGTAAAAGTACATACAAAGTTAGACATTTTAATACACGTATATTTAACCATAATATAATTAGTCTCAGATACTGATACCAAACTACGTTTTCATAGTATCTAACATTGTGTATGTCGTCGTAAAAGTCAGAAATATAAACTAATAAAAAAAGATTTGTGGATTGTGAAGAGAAAAGCATTGACATTGATCGACTCGACTACAAGAAAGCAGTGAACAGATACTAATCAAGAGAACAAAGTTGTTCTAAGGGAAAATGGAAAACAAGTTTTTCATAACAAAAAACTTACCAAGATAGTGCACCTTTCCACAGAATAGTTTTACAGTAATAAAAGCAAGCGGTGTCGTAAGCTGTTTTTATCTAAAACAGTTTTGGATTGTTGCCAATTAAATATCACGTGGTTTGTTTTCTTCTGAGATTTTCCGAAAATGCAACACAAAACCCAATCTCCTCACAGCGATTACGTCAAGCGTTGCTACTTAAAGGGATCTCAAGAGCCTTATATAAGTGACCCCCCCCATTTATTGCCCCACCCAGCATGTGAGGGCATCTGTTTTCTGATAAGCCAGGCTGCCACAGTCTGTAACCATGTGTCTGTCACACAGGTACTGTTCAAGATCCAAGTGTATGTATGCTATATCTGGGGGTTGAACATAGTCATTCACAGTTTGTAAAGGAAACAGTTGTGAATATACCAATTATGCAATATATATATATATATATATATATATATATATATATATATATATATATATATATATATATATATATATATATATATATATATATATATATATGAACTAAAAGAATGAAAGAAATTACAAAATGTATAAGAAATAACAAAATCAACCAACAAAGTAAGAAAGAAAACAAATAAAGATTTATATATATATAAGATCCAAGTGTATGTATGCTATATCTGGGGGTTGAACATAGTCATTCACAGTTTGTAAAGGAAACAGTTGTGAATATACCAATTACGCAATCCTATATATATATATATATATATATATATATATATATATATATATATGAACTAAAAGAATGAAAGAAATTACAAAATGTATAAGAAATAACAAAATCAACAAAGAAAACAAACAAAGATTTATATATATATATATATATATATATATATATATATATATATATATATATATATATATATATATATATATATATATATATATATATATATATATATATATATATATATATATAATAAAGTTTATATATATATTTATATATATATATATATATATATATATATATATATATATATATAATATATATATATATTAAATCTTTATTTGTTTTCTCTATATATATGAACTAAAAGAATGAAAGAAATTACAAAATGTATAAGAAATAACAAAATCAACAACAAAGTAAGAAAGAAAACAAATAAAGATTTATATATATATATATCTTTATTTGTTTTCTTTCTTACTTTGTTGGTTGATTTTGTTATTTCTTATACATTTTGTAATTTCTTTCATTCTTTTAGTTCTCATATATATTTTAAGTTATATTTTATTTGGATTTGTAAAATGTAACGAAACGTTTCTAACAAAAGCAATTTAAAAAGTCATTCATTGTCAGAATAATGTCCTTCAGACTCATTTTAAGTGATTTTGAATACTAAAACTTGTATCTCTCATGTATTTTCAAAATTAAATATTTAGCTATGAAATAAATACATAATCTTGCAGTTACAAAATTGCACAGTAATAATGCAATAAAGATTGTAAGGGATCTATTTAAACAACCCCCATATCACTAACAAAAGTTTGGATGGCACTAATTCTCAAATCATATAGCATTAATTAGTTTTGATTCGAGATTTTGAAAGTGTACACAAACCCATTCATCCAGGATACGTCAAGCTTTGCTCTTAACATCTCATGCCACCCAGCAAGGATAACTGACGATAGTGTATCACGTGAAGTGAACATGGCGGCGTCCATAAACACGCCCACGTTTGACTTTCATAATTTCATATTTTTTCATATTTGAAGTTACTTTTTGTTTTTTAATGTGATAAATTAATATGTTTTAAAGGAAAGATACTATATTTTGAGGAGATAAGTCCAGAAAAAAATAAAAATAAAACAAAACTATCCGCCTGTATTTGGGCGAAACACTTGCTGGTGGCAGTGATATGATGTACTGTCAAGGGAAGTAATCACTGCGGGGAGTTTGCCCAAAACCCAATCGAAAAAATCGAAAGTGCTCGCTGAAAATACGTAAAGTCGCAGGCGCGTAGCTACGTCTTAAAACTTGGGCGGCGATGGATCGTGTCCGGCCTGACACTACAATAATAACGTAAAGAACACATTTTAAACGTCTTTCTTCTGAAAAATTAGATGAGTTTTATGCGTGTTGTAAATAAGGACATTTCAAAAATGCATGTAACTCTAAATAGGGAAATTATATTCTGGAAAAGTAAACATATAACCTTGTCTTTGAAAAGAGTTTGTTGTGAATAGTTTTGGAGAATCTAATGCATTGAGACACTTTTGTGCATTTGGGCAAACCATCGTCAGACTTAGTCAACTGATTGGCTTAGGTGTGATGCAATAATGTAAATTGAAATTAAAGAGCTAATCACGTGGTTCTAGAAGTCATTCTCCTGTACTTAACTGTGACCAAATCGCTTTAAGACACACCAATGCGGTATCATTGTCACCCATTCGTGGTCAGCGTCAATTGACCCCACTCAGTCAATAGGAGGCCTTAAAATTTTAATGATTTCTTATCGTTTAATAAGGTTAAAGAGGCCCAAAGAGACAGGTTTTGCTGCGCCCACAAAAATAGACTTGATGTTTTCCTGTATGACAATATACCTATTGTATGTTAATGATATGACCGACAAATAAACTGCTAAATCTCCACTTTATGGTGACATCATTTGGTGCAATCACATGGTGCATAAGCATATCGGACCTTTATCAAAGCACCAGTTACCTCTTAGTGAAAACACAAGGGGTTTTATTTAGATCTCACAAATAAAATGTTTTTGAAACAAATAAACGCGTGTTAATAAATGAAACCTGTACCACGGAACACTGCTTTATTTCCGCTTTACACGTTTACATATGTTTCGACTTTTCTAACGCAAACCATTCTTAACCAAAAGCACACAACTTCTTGTTTAAAACGTTGAAACGTTGACCTTGACATGGTAACAAACAATAACAATGCCAAAAGGAAACTAAGCAACCCAAATGAGTTGAGATGAGTAAACACATACATGTAAGCTTAAACAATACTAAACATTTAAAGTCAATTTTGTCTGTTGACTGCCTTGGTCGAAGTTAGAGTCCCTAATTGTGTATTTATATCCAGTATTAATTGCGATAAAGTTGAATGGATCTTGATTCATAGCCCTTCACACACACACACATACGCACGCACGCACGCGCACACACACCGTTTCTGGATCCGCCCCTGTGTAACTTTTGAGAGATACCGAGAGATAAGGGATTATTGTCCGTGAGCCAGGTAGTTTGGAAAGAGAGGGTATCTGGGCTCTATTTAAATAGAAACAAGATTATGTCACAGACAGTATATCCGCCGTCGATCGGTGCTTGTTTGAATAAAGGATTAGTCAGAATTTGCATATTAAGAAAATGGAGTAATTCAGTAATAAACTAAAAAAAAATACCGTTAAGGGGGCAGAGATCTGTGTTAAAAGGTCAGACCAAAACATGCCAATGATATGCACATCTCCTTTGGTATTGATGGTTCCCATAAAGTTTCATTGAAATCCAATAAGCCGTTGACGAGAAATAGCGCAGAAACAAATGTTGCTTTGTATACATACTGCATAACTAATCAATGGTCATAATTCTGCGTTGAAAGGGTCCAACTGGAACATTCCGAGGTTCTGCTAATCTTCTTTTGGTTCAAAGTTCCCACAAGGTTTCACTGAAATCCAGTCAGTAGTCAAAAAAACAAAATACTATTCAAGGGTCATAACTCTGTGAAATAGTCAGATCGGAACATGCCAATGATATACGCATCTCCTTTTGGTATTGATGTTTCCCATGAAGTTTCGTTGAAATCCAGTACACCGTTGCCGAGAAATAGCGCGGAAACGAATGTTACTCGGTATACATACTGCATAATTACTCAAGGACCATAATTCTGTGTTGAAGGGTTCAGCTGGAATATGCCGACGATGTGCCCATTTTCTTTGGTATTAAAAGTTCCCCAAAAGTTTCACTGAAACCCAGTAGTAGTTGCCGAAAAAGCATGGAAACGAAATTCGGACGGACGGACGGAAGGACAACGTCAAAACAATATCCCCTGCTGTTGCCATCGGCGGGGGATAAATAGGCTCTTATTAAAAATGGACGATACATTGTCATGTGTGTTATCATTATTGATCACATTAAACGCCATCATTACGTGTTCAAAGTTCTTTAAAGAGTGTTGTGGTTTAAATGACTATGTTAACCTTCAATTCCGCTTAATACACTAGAAATTTGCAGCTTCGTTCATAACGACGAGTGAAAGAAAGAATCAAACTATGTCTATACATAAAAACTAAACTATTGTAGTTTTCCGCGGTGCACATTCGGCTGATAACAACTGTTTTATTGGGCTGACCTAGGTACAACCCATTCCTCTGTAGCTAAGAGATAAGTCCATAGTTTGAAGAGAGTACATATATGCTTATAATCGGTGTCTGCTGAATACAAGGAAGTTTTTTTTAGAAATATCGTAGCGATCGATTTTGATCGTTATAGCGGCTTCCAGCTGTTTTGGTGGAGGACAACACCAGACAAATGTCTGGCCCCAAACAACTGTCTGGCCCAAGACAAATGTCTGGTTAGAACCACCGGCGCACGGCAGGTCAGTTGGAAGACGTTCCCAGAGTAAGTCCTTCGCTCCGAACAGGACTCTAACCCACGCGATGGGAGGCTAACCACTCAGGGGAGTTACAATTTAGCGACTCTAGCACTACGCCACCGCCGACCCTACAAGGAAGTGGCAAATAAAAATGTAGACCCACAAAATTATCATTCAGATTAAATTAAGGTAAAGTGATGGCAAGAATTAAATGAATGTTATCGAATGTTTTATTAACAAATATCAATATTTTGGAATATGGAAATAAATAAGCTAGTAGCGTATAAAACGGCGTTAACATCTTACACGTCCCAACGTAACGGACTACCAGTCTAACGTTTGACTCCTGTCATGTCCTTGGCAAGTGTTAAGGTCTTACTACACACATTTATAATATGGCTTATATACAAATAAAATATTGCCATAAAATGTAAAGGGAAAATACAGTTTCGATTTGATCAAGTCTCGTATCTATTGTACTTTCGCCTTTTAGTCGATTTCATCGTTACAAGAAAGATAACAGCATTGTTCGTTCCCTAGGTATGGACCTATATTGTGAACTGTAATAGTCGGAGGGCATAGTCCAACGATCAATGTAGTGTATACATGTATACATACAAGAAAAGAACATGGAATATATGGCGCTGCAATGGCATGCGCTATATATAACTGTAAATGTATATCATTCTCTCTAAGTTATGCCCATTGAGATAGGCTATAAATGCGAAAAAAGTTTTAAGCAGCCAATGCTGTTTAATAAAAGGCATATCAGGTCGTTACATTTTTCATTGAGATAAGCGCATTGACGACTTAGACTCGATAAATAGATCTAAAAACCTAGTTGAATCGCTGTCTATACTGGAATACAATATAAGTTCTGATCATATACTCATAACCTAAAGACAACACCATATTTTAAGGAACAGCATTTTGTTACCAGCATGTTTACAAGTAAACCTGTGATCGGGGACTATTTTATTCCATTATTCTCTGTGGCTCAACACCGTTTTGACTTTTTCAATTAAAAAACAAGATGTCAATTTGACCAAATGTTACCGAGCCACATTATATCATTTGTGATATCCGCAGGCCCAAACAATGGTCTTTGTTGATTAAACTGTAGTAGTCATATTTAGGAAATAGATATTAAGTTTGCATGATCTAACGCCAAATATATCACGGTTTTGAGTTCATATGCGTATTAATTTAATCACGTAGGCCATAGGCAAATGGTAAAATTATGAAATGAAATGTATTGATTTTATTGATTCGTTTTATCTGGAACCCTGCTTTATTAATACAAATTTTACATTAATCAATATATTGTCGATTTAAGTATATCTATCTATCTATCTATCTATCTATCTATCTATCTATCTATCTATCTATCTATCTATCTATCTATCTATCTATCTATCTATCTATCTATCTATCTATCTATCTATCTATCTATCTATCTTATCTATCTTATCTATATATCTATCTATCTATCTGTCTGTCTGTCTGTCCGTCCGTCCGTCCGTCCGTCCGTCCAATCCATCCATCCATCCATCCATCCATCCATCCATCCATCCATCCATCCATCCATCCATCCATCCATCCATCCATCCATCCATCCATCCATCCATCCATCCATCCATCCATCCATCCATCCATCCATCCATCCATCCATCCATCCATCCATCCATCCATCCATCATCATCCATCCATCCATCCATCCATCCATCCATCCATCCATCCATCCATCCATCCATCCATCCATCATCCATCCATCATCATCCATCCATCCATCCATCCATCCATCCATCCATCCATCCATCCATCCATCCATCCATCCATCCATCCATCCATCCATCCATCCATCCATCCATCCATCCATCCATCCATCCATCCATCCATCCATCCATCCATCCATCCATCCATCCATCCATCCATCCATCCATCCATCCATCCATCCATCCATCCATCCATCCATCCATCCATCCATCCATCCATCCATCCATCCATCCATCCATCCATCCATCCATCCATCCATCCATCCATCCATCCATCCATCCATCCATCCATCCATCCATCCATCCATCCATCCATCCATCCATCCATCCATCCATCCATCCATCCATCCATCCATCCATCCATCCATCCATCCATCCATCCATCCATCCATCCATCCATCCATCCATCCATCCATCCATCCATCCATCCATCCATCCATCCTCCCACTAATCCATCCATCCATCCATCCATCCATCATCCATCCATCCATCCATCCATCCATCCATCCATCCATCCATCCATCCATCCATCCATCATCCATCCATCCATCCATCCATCCATCCATCCATCCATCCATCCTCCATCCATCCATCCATCCATCCATCCATCCATCCATCCATCCATCCATCCATCCATCCATCCATCCATCCATCCATCCATCCATCCATCCATCCATCCATCCATCCATCCATCCATCCATCCATCCATCCATCCATCCATCCATCCATCCATCCATCCTCCCATCCATCCATCCATCCATCCATCCATCCATCCATCCATCCGTCCATCCGTCCATTCACCCAACCATCCATCCACCCATCTATCCATCCATCCATCCATCCATCCATCCATCCATCCATCCATCTCCATCCATCCATCCATCCATCCATCCATCTATCTCCATCCATCCATCCATCCATCCATCCATCCATCCTCCATCCATCCATCCATCTATCTATACACACACGAAGAGGCTCCTATTAATGAAAACATTAATTGTTGTCGGATGAGGACCCATGGCAAGTGTCCAGGTAGAACCACCGGCGCAACGCTGGTTACAGACCTACCCACATTAAGTTTTTCTTGACTAGGACTCGAATCCATCGGGCTGATAGTGTGAATATACAGTTCGTCAAAGCTGCCTCACCACCGACGTCATCAGCCGAGGCCAACCCTCAAACAAGCGTTTTGCCTCCTACCTAGGAACACTCTCATGACTACGCATACTTCTTTTCATCCACAACCAGCAGGGTGATCCCTGTGCTGATTGGGTCATTGTCTTGACAGTCAACCGACGTTGCTGACCAGTTATTACCAGCAAAGTGAACATTCGCAACACTGACTGTGTAGGGAATCCTCTACAACCGACCTCTATCGGCAGGTTCCAGGTTTGCCAGCACAGGACCATCTAAGGCTTTGGTTTATTGACACAATGTCTGGGAATGCCAGTTTCTTGTCCAAATCTACTGCCAGATTCAAGGCACCTGCTTGATGTAAGATGCCAGACCTGCAGACTGTCTTTCTGTCAGCTGTCTCACCTTCTTTTGCAAAAAGCACTGCAGTTTTGTGACCGTTTGATCTTTTGTCTTACTCTTTTGTTCCAGCACATCTGCCACTGCTCTTAATGCCTGGTTGTGTCGCCAGGTATACCTCCCTTGGGAAAGGGCGACTGGGTATGTTGACAGCATATGCTCTAAGGACCCATTTTCGCACACAAATGGCAGTCATGAGACTCGATGAGGTCCCATCTGTTGATTCTCTGGAGTTGGAAGTAGATCATACACAGATCTGAGAAGAAACTGAAGTTGGAATTGAGGGAGTGTATCGCCACAGTTGTGACCATGCTATGGACCGCTGTTCTGTGTCCCATTAAGTTTATGCTCCTTGGCTAGCCAAAAGCTCCGGTTTTTCTATTCTCTTTCTCTCTGGCTCTGACCTCACCCTGACCCAAGTTCCTTCTCTCAGCTGCGTTCACAGTCTTCCAATAATTTCTTTTGGTTGAACCAATGCGTTGTCTTTTAGCTTTTACTGTTCCAACAATGTTTTTGTGGCGCTGTCTAAGCACTGCCTCATGGACAGCTCGTGTGGCAAACTCCGCACAGGGTTTACGACATCGCTACGCTGGCTTAAAACCACTTCCATCATACAAAATCACGTGACGAGAGTCAGATCATGTGACAGAAGCGCCTGCCAACAGAGACTGCAGACACTCGATCTGTTTGGGTTTCGCTTTTATGGAGGAGCCAAACTCCGTTATTACTCTGTGAATTTCTTCAACAGTATCCAATGATTGTTTACATTGAACCGGTGTAACACTGAAATTTCGCCCTCGGCGAAAGGACGGAAATTGCCGAGTTGTTACGATTGTAGTGATAAATACATTCTTTTTTTTCTTTATCGTTAGAATTTGTTTTTTCATCCATTATTAGTCGTTTTTCTAACATACATATTCATTCCGATTGTCATTTTACTGAACAAAAATTAAAAGTAAAAAAATGAAATCCTTCCAGATCTGGAAGTATTTCTGTGTGGTAGCAGAGATTCTCCTTACTGAAAGGGGGAGATCACAGCGTTGTAGATTGCTTGTGTGGCTGACCATTTGCAGCCTGTTCTCACTTCTGTTCCAGCTGAGCATGCCTTTTTCGTCCTTATAGTCCTTTCATGTCATGGTGAGTCTTGCTTTTCCTGTCTTGAGTTCTTCTACCAAGGATGTAAAGGGTAGCTGGAGCTTTATTGTTCTGCTGTAGAGACCAATTGATGTAAAGCTGGGTGGTACTCCCAGCCATTTCCGGAGGTGTTTGTGATGCGTTCAAGTTTCTTAAAAGAAGTCAATGAGTGTCTTGTGGTATTTCGTATAACTGTTCTTAATCGATGTATATCTTTTTGTCGTCTATTTGTTCTAACTTGTCCTGGTTTTTCTGGCGGTTTCATGTCTCAGAATCTTTTCCAAGCCAACTGTGATCACTAGCGCAGTAAGTGAAACTATCTTCCTCTGTACATGCCAAAGCAATGTGTTGTTGAGGATCTTGTCAAGGTCGTCAACTAATGTCTCCCACCGCTTGTCATTTGAAAGTCGCCAATCTACGCGCTGCTAACGTTTGCCTTGTGGGGTATCTGCATCTGACTATTGGTTGATGGATACAATTGGTTCATCTAACATATTTGTCTGCGCAGTCTCGGGAAGTAAGAGGTCCTCAACACTATGGTGCTAATCCAGATTATGGTCCTCCTCCGTCTTATAAGTGTTGGCTGTGCGTTCCACCTGGGACTTCGTAGAGTTGCATTTTCGCCTGATTAATCTTTAAACCTTTCAGGTTTTTGCATATATTTCCACGGTGACATCTTGTCTCTGTTGTCGGAATTCCAGTCAATGTCTATTGTTCAAGCCGAGTTGATTCCGTAGTGTCCTGAAAGCTGGGTCTTTCTCCCTACCACACCCCACCGTCGTCTCGGAAGACCCTGGGGTGTCTTTTCTTTGTCCTTGTTGTAGCCTGTGTGTTGGTGTTCCCCCACAGGAACTGTGTGTCGGTATGCCAACCCTTCACACCCAGGTACCAGACTTTGCTAGAAGTCATCTGTCTTTCCAGATGTCACCAATCTATTTTTGGTTTTTAGCCAGCCTTTCCTGAGATAAGTTAAAAGATTAAAAGTCTGTTTTTCTGAATGAAGTGAGTGCATTTGGTGGAAGCGTTTTAATGAAACTTGATTGTAAACACGTTAACTACCGTCTTCTTTGATTGAAAAAGTCGGCGCAATATAGATCCAGACTGGAACAATACAATGCAAAAATGTGGCATCATCGGGTCATTTTATGGGGGGCGTGTGTGTGTAGGGGCATTTTGTACATTTTTTCTTTTTCTTTAATGTTTAAGATAGTCAAACACTTTTTTTCACAAGAAAGATATTTCAAAAGCCATAACAATGATTTAATTCAGAGGAAAATGGCATTAAATGTCCCTTTAAAAAAAGATAGTATTTCATTTAAACGCAAAAAATATGCAAAACAACAACAAACAAACTTGGTTTAAGAATTGAGATAATTTGTACCTCAGACATTGTTAAACTATGTTTTACATGTACTATAATATGCTGCCATTTCATAAAGTTGAACATACTTAGTTTTGTGCATTTTTATATCATTTACAAATCATTATCATGTATTTTCTCGACCTGTATGATTTCCCCATTGAAGAACCTCCGTCAGTAGGTTAAATTGGTTTAAATAAGCAACTATGTCCCATTTATAGTCAATACTTTGATGCAAGCATGATGTTTTGCACAAGTATTTGCATGGACGTCTCTTAAAGCACAAAAATATAAGTGTTTAGCCCAGTATATTTATCTATGCTCTTTCTTATTTTAAAAACCACGGTAAAGTTACTCATGCATGACAAGAAACAGTTTAACCAACTTCGCATTATTTTTCCTATTGATATAAAAGAAATTAATTAATAATTTATTATAACAGGTAATTTTCAATACAATATTAAAGCGATAATAATGATATCGCTGCAATGTTACAACGTAAGGACAAAAACCGAACAATAAACTTAATTTAGCCTGCACTTTTTGAACGGAATCGGACAACAAACTTATATGTATTTATTTAAATTTGTCAAACTTATTGCTTATTGTTTAGTTCAGTGTTGCACTGCTTTTGCATGGTAAACAAATGCAGAATATGCATTTTACGTCTCGCTGTACATTGTCTTCAATTCTGACAATAAGATTTTAAATCATCACGCAAGTATGAGGTATGAGTGGTTAAGAATCATTCTGACCGTCAACAAGTTGGACAATTGACTAGAAGTGTGCAACAAGTTACGAGGAGTGGGCATTGCCAGTTGTGTAGCAAGTCAAACTTAAACGTGATCGTTGATTTACCACCAATGGTTAGTCCGGACATGATAACGGCCACTGTACACCTGTACACAAATGACTAGAAGTATAAACCTTTATGTATGTGA
Source organism: Sinonovacula constricta (assembly GCA_007844125.1). Taxonomy (NCBI): domain Eukaryota; kingdom Metazoa; phylum Mollusca; class Bivalvia; order Cardiida; family Solecurtidae; genus Sinonovacula; species Sinonovacula constricta. The sequence goes on from CM017557.1 coordinate 31,393,610, forward strand.
GTCTGTGTCTATCTTTGTAAAATTCTTTGTTATTTCATCAAGATCAACACAAAACTTAATTATTACGCTGAATTAGGTGTGAATTGATGACGTTAAAGAAAGAAGTTCACACAATGCGATAACGCCCGTATGGAAATAATAAACTTTTAGAGAAAAAGCATGAGGTATGATTCTATCAGAGAAATAAGCAATAATAAATGCATGTATTAATAAGAATAATTTTATTATGCCTTATTTGCGCATTGTTTGAGTACCGGTTAATGTTATTTCTGTACTAATTTAATATACTGCATAACAGGGGAAAACGGTGTACATATGGTAAAAACAAAACCTGGTTTTCTATGCGTCTTAAAGTCTAGTTGAATTTTAAATAAATGTACTTTTTTATGAATATAGATTACTTAAGAGCAACTTTCCTCGATTTTATCGAATAATAGTCATCAAATGCTACCATGGAAGGTAATCATGACATACCCTGATAATAAAGTGAAGGCAGTTCAATATAAGAATCTGACACAAATATATACTGTCATCGTATGATTAAAAGCTTGGTGGGACCAACGTATTCACTCAAAACAACAACAGCTGCAGCAACAGCACAGCAGCACCGATCTTTATATACAAAATTGATTTTAAGAGCGGAATGTTGACAAACCTACATGTACGTTATGTATCTACCTCTTATTACTGTTTATGCAGAGTAATATGCTGAGTGTAAAGATAAATGCCAAGGACAATGATGCACAATAGATGATGAAAAAAGATATCTGAAAATTAAACTAAAGTATAAGTAGCAAGAATAGAGAAAGTCAACCAGCCATTAAGGTTAAGGTATGTAATTATTGTTGTCATGCCGAAGTTATGCGATAACTTTTTAATAATATCTAATGTACAAAAACTATGTAAGTTGCGTGTACACGTTGGCAAACTTAGTATTAATTAATCTGTGTTCAATGATGAAGTAAATCTACGATTTGGCGCACAATATTGCTCCACTACAATTTTAACGATGGCATACCCGACTGCTTGGACCAGTTTGCTTTCTCTCATTCATAGAAATAAATTAGCTTTACCTAAACGATCACGCGACATACTGGTGTCCTATATCCACATGAAAAGAAAAGCATAATAAACTTCTTGAATTTACAAAAATACATTTCCTATCCGAGCCACGCTGCTCAATTAGCTAACCTTTAAACTGAGCGAAACATGTGACCATTTACTTTTGAGATCACGTTAATTCACCCGTGTAATCAGCTATATGTATGTTTTAGCTGAAATTCCCATCGTGCTTATTTATAGATTTAGAAATAATGTGCATTTAATGCGATATTTCACGATCTCTACCATTTAACATTTTCAATTAAAAACAGCCTTTAATTAAAACTAAAGTAAGAGTTAATGTAGTCATTATGCCCTAATTTCCCAGAACGCGTGTAAGATGTTGGTACATATATTAGATATAGGCAAACTGTCGGAAAGCATTTTGAAGACTTTTTTATAATGTAGTGTAGACATTTTTCATATTTATACACTTGATGCTTGATCTAAAGCTATATTCGAATCCTAAAGCGATAGTCCAAGGGGTATAACTCATTATTTTCAAGCTCATCTTGTCCTGTGATCCAGGAATGCCGTTGTATATACTCTATATGCAGAGCTCCCATTCTCCACCTTAGACACGCTTAGCTTGTCAGGTTGCCGACACCAACATAAAAATGTAAAATTTTAACTTTTATTTCCTCAAATGTATGCTAAATATAAAACAATGTATTGACTTTTTAAGTAAAACGAGAAATTAGAACGATAGTACAACCCCATTGTAAAAAATATGTTAATAAGAACAAATCAGTATTGTTCTAGATTGGAGCATAAGCTCAGATCAGCTAAAAGACAGCCTAGTTGTTAGGAAAACAGAAATATGGTTGTGTTTTTTTTCTGTGTCCACAATGTGGTTCCATAGTAAAATAGTACTATATTATATGCAAAATAAAGTAACGGCCTTTATTATTGTAATATTAATGTGAATAAGATGGGAAAGACAAAGGCAAATATAAAGCAATATATATTTTTAAAACTGTATTGTTAAAATTACAATTTAGAAATATTTGAAAGGATTATTGAAATCTTATATGAGATAAAGATCACAGTTTAAAAACGAAATATCATCATTGCACAAAATTGAACAATTCTGAATAAAACAAACACACGTGAACCAAAACTGACTGAACATTAGAACCAGTTTAATCATGCCTATATTATGTCCAGGGTCAACTCTGACATTGAACTGTCCAGTGGAATTTTACAAAATCCATAATTATGTGCAGTTTTGACACTGATGCAGTGTTTCTATTGAGTAAGGGTTTAACGAATTAGAAAAATGAGATATAGTATGTTTTAGATATCATGAAAACAAACTCCGAAATAATTGTTTCTTCACCTTGAAGGACTTCTCGCTGAACCATCATTTTGACAGAACCATGAAGATTAAATCTTAACAAACCTTAAATACAGAACAAATGTTACACATATGTCTATCAAAGTGTTACAGCAAATTTGCTTGGTAATTGGTACAGTCTATCCACATCTAAACCAAACACACCGCCACTTTTTGTAATATTCACCAAGCTGTTATTGGAAGATTCGAGACTGAAAGAACAACGACGCCACACGGGTGAACAAACTCCAATCTTACATCATTAATAAACCAGTATGTTTTTTTTTATAAGAAACAATGGCAGAAAAAACATCTTTTTACCCATGTCGCGTCCCCGAACAGACAGCCGATATAATACAAGACAAATTAATAATAATAATCATTTATTAACATCTTTACTTGTACAACACAATAAAACTTTCAAGTCATTTCGCTAACGGCAGTTTATGGGCATAGTTGCCGTCCCCATCATGCTAAGCCACTGTCAAAGCAAGAAGACTAGACAAATATTCATCAAGGGCGATTGAAGACGACAACCATCCGTACGAGTAACGTAGACCCCAACATTCAAGCGTATGCCCAAGTAGGCTGCCCATCTAGGCTGAAACTGTACGCTTCAGTATGCCCCAATAGGCTGAAACTGCATACGGTTTCAGCCAAGTTGGGCATACAGTTTCAGCCTAGTTGGGTATGCAGTTGCAGACTATTTGAGCAGTTGACTAGTTGCAACCCCCCCCCCCCCCCCCCACTACAATTCTTTTAAAATTTATGAAGGGCAAACACTGAATCTGGCCTAAATTAAGTTTGAGATTTTAACTAATTTAATGCGACCAAACTCATGGGTATCTTTAACGTAAACTATTCAGTCCCACTAAACGCTTAAAGCCCTCCAAGTTTCCTGAAATATGCAAACAATCTCTCATTTTACATTGAAAACCAGTAGCATTAACAAACAAACCTGCTGTGCTTTAAATCATTCAATCTTTCAATATACTACATTTGTTCGAAATTTCTCAAAACTATTCAGCCCTGCGCTTAAGCTTTAGCGGTGTCGCTGCGAGGGCTAGTTAATGAACCTTGACGTCTCGTATCGCAAATCATTAATCAAAGTGTTCCGGTATGGCCTCTGGTACCTCACCTGCTTTCGGCGCCAAATTCCGAAACCTCACCCACTGTTTATGAGAAATTCCACAATGGCGTTAGCATATGTATGCTGGAATATGTTTGGCTTTAAAAACGATGCCTTGTCCCATAGCCAAAAAACCTCAAGGGGACCATACCAATTGCATAAGCTGTTTTGATTTAGCTATTCATGTTGAAATGATGCTTACCATTGCTTAATTGTCAATATAGAGCACAATTTGGCGATTCCTTAAATGACGACCCCACAATGCTTGTGCAAGCAAAACATGCTCCATTTCTAGAAATGTTATGTCCCTCAAAACCTTGTTACCGAACCAAGTCTCTGGCCACTGAAAATATGCCCACTCCTTGCCAAGCAAGTAACTGCAAATCAAGCCAGCTGACCATGCACAGTCTTAACTTGTTTGATTTGTTGTTATTAGACCAATTCTCATCCAGAATATAAGTAAACATATTAAATTTCTGCCAACAATAACATGTCCTGCTTAATGTCACCCGATAACCGTATCCTATGATGTTGTCTTTAAATACCCATTGTTGCATCGTAAAATCTACATAGAAAGGCCTGATTGGCTCACATAGCTTTACTGCAATGTGTAAGTTTCCTAATTAAAGTTGACATGAAACTCTTTTTTATTGGCCTTGAAACAGAATCTACCACACAGCCAAAATATATCACTTTCTGAATAAACCAACTGACTTCTCTGCTAAAGGGTGCTGCGAGCCAACCACACACCCCAGCAAGCGTGTCACCATAAAACTTGCAGTCCTGCATATTCTTAGTTCCTCAAAAATTAAAAGTCATCTAAATACTGATCTATTGTAAATTGTCCAGATATGTGACAAACCTGTGCAGAAATGTTGCAACATCTCAAATAACAATGAATTTTACAGCACATTGGCAAAAATTCATCTATATTTGTCAAGCCCTCTTCATCCTGAATTCCCATTGATCCAGTAGGGAAATCAGTAGTATGCAAGCAGGTTAAATATCTCTGTTTGTCAACTAGGCACCTCTACATAGGTTAAAAATCTAACCAACCACTGAATCAAAAGTATGTCACAGTTTAGTTCATCACTTATCAAATCATTATCATTTCCACCTACTTGATGTGACAAATCTGTAATGTGCGGCGATTGAGGCACTAAGCCGACCGAGAATTTTTTTAATTCGAAATTTATAATGAAATAACCTGAAGCCTAACAAGGCTAAGAATGTCTGCTCAAATATTCCGATGAATATGGCATTGAATAGATTGTGGTCGAATTAGTGCAGTCCTGCAATTTGAAAATAAGAACTTGATAATCGATATGCTAGTTAGTTTGCTTGTTACTTTTTTATTGTTCCTATGTTTATTTTATTGTTTATTTAGTAGTTCTTTAGAAGATACAACAAAAGAAACAGAACACTTCAGTATTAATGGAACAATAAATTTTAACAGTTAAATGGAATAATAGTTTCCGTTTAAAAAGTACGATCGCTTCTTAAAACTGTGATAACACCCCTGTGGGCATTTTCAAAACCAATATAGGGTCCCCGTTCTCGGCGACCCAACACGACAGACCAGTTGCAGTTGTTTGAATTATCCATACCTTGGTGGTGATTCAGCTCTTGCTACCTCCTATGGTATTTAATATATCTCAACTTACAAAGTTTTCACGAGTTCTAGAGTCAGGGTCATCACTTTAAAGATAGTTACAATAAGGCTTTATATTCCACAAAGTAAGTATGTTGTTTTCAGAATTCTTTCACCGTAATGATTTTATTACTTCAAAATACAATAGCTGTATGAAAACACTAATACAACAAGTCATAGGCAATTCTGCATTTTATGGAAATGTTTTTGTATAAGATAAAATCAAATGAAGTGACTCAATAACTTTTCTCGACTCTGTACATAACTTATCAGTATATTAATTGCTGATGGTAGCCACTTGGGAATGTAGTACTGCATCGTTTGCATTTGACCCGTTTACAGTCAAGATCTTGCATTGCTTTTAATTACCACAATGACCGATTTATCGTTAGAACTACATGCATACGGTGATTTAAAGGCATAAATTGGACTGGCATTGCTGACAGTCTGCCTCTACGTCTCTCCAGTCGTGCCCTATATGGGTGAGACAATTTAAGCAGTCGCCATGCACTTTACTTCAGATTGCACAGTATGAATAGTTTCGAGATTATGACTTCATTACTTGTAATTGCTTAACAAGATCACATATTGTTTTGATGAATTGTTTTCTAAAATAAATTGCATATTTTCATTTTGACATGTCAAAACTGCATTTTTATCGTGTGACGTCATAAAAGTGTCTTTCGTATACGCCATCGCATGTTTTATTTCATATAATTACTCTCTCATTTAAAAATGTTTATAGATCTTTAAATGAAATATGAATAACCGTAAATTTTAAACTGGTCAGAGGCATTTAGTAAACATAAGAATGAATGAAAACCACGTGACCAAAATCTTCTGTTTTAAGGCTAAAGGAAGTTATGATATCACATGGCTCCTGTTATGTACTGTCTATTGTTCTTTTCCCTGTTTTCTTTTCGGCTAACACTACTCTGAAACACGGATATTTTCTCAGATATTAAAGAGAATTGATTATATTTGTTCCAAATATTTTGTAGTCTCCAACTCTAAATACCGCGAATTAAGGGTCGTGGGTTATATGTAAATAAACTTCAATCGAATTGGATTTTCATACAATGTCAATTAAATAAGATGTTTCATATAAATAAGTTACAGTTATATTAAAAAATGGAATATACAATAAACATTGTTAGCAAAGACCGTCATTCTTAAAAAAATCCATCAATGGCATTTTCCCACGTTTACCAGGCACCTTACCAAATTTGGGCGAATGCCGGTTCGACATTTCCATCCGCCCACTGTAGGTGTGCAATACGGTGCAATCATTTGCATTTTCTTTCAGTACAGGGTTGGAAATGAACATCGAAGGTAATAGCATGAATACACCGGAATTCTCGGTACGTGCTTATATCTTCCTACATCCCTTTATAGCTCATGCACCTTTGCAGAAAGTAAGGTTGTCAGAAATCAAACAATTAAACCAGTTTATTTTGGACATTGAATATACAAATTTGACTCATTTTCAGCTTATATCTGGGCTACACTAAATGAATCGCCACTGTAAGGTCAGTGCGGTTTCTGAAAAGCATTTACGTTATTATATCTAAGCCCAATACAAACGTGTACATGTCTTATTTTGTGTCATACATAATGTATTTATCGTGTCATTGTTTACGTAATGTAACAAAAATTAGAAGTGCATTATTTGCAGTATTTCATATGTGTGGTTGATGCACATGGATCTCTGCGAAGAAATAAATTCAATAACTTAATACAATTATGTTGCTTTCTCTTTCTTTCTTTTTTTATTCTCCCTTCCTTCGATGTTTCTTTTCGATATAATGCCGTACATGTGCCATTTAAAATGTGTTGTGTCAACAGGCTGTGTATTAAGGCTTTTTGGATAAGCTGTCATGTTGACGGGGCTACTTTAACCCCATATTACGCCTTAGGCCTATTTCTGAAAATAGCCGTGGTGATCCGAATGCTGTGCAATATGTCAGCGTTAGGCTTTATTTTCTTTAAAAGTGCATGATGCGAGAAGTTTCAATAATTAGTTGACAGAAAACATTGCAAAATTAACAAAACAATCTGGGTAAACAGCTAAATGTTTGACGATTCAAGAAATATATTACCCAAGCTTCTACGGCGGTAAGTTTTGCCGATACGTTATTTATTACATGTTATATTAAACGGTCCTTGGACACAAAAACAGAAAGGTACACGTATACTATAATTTTGCAGTCTCCCAAATGATAAAAATGTAGTTTTTCAGTAAATGGTCTAGTTGAATATACTTCTTCACATTTTAATCAACATGTTTTAATCAACAGGATATTTATTTAATTGTGTGTTTGATTTTTTTAATAAGATAATATTTGGAATCTTATACAGTCAATTATGTATGTGTTTTCCTTTGTATAAAGGTGCTCGCTGTTAAATTGAAACGAAACATCTACAGCTGTTTTAGAACACTGCAACATATTTTGCGATGTTATAGAAACACACAACAAAACAATGCTTGTAAACATTTTTATTCGTTGGTCAGAAGACAAAGAATCGATCTGGTTTGTCTATTAATCAAGTCATGCCTGTCTTAGTTCTCTAAAAATGCCCCTAAAGTCGCTAGTAATCTGCACATCATTTTTACACATGCCATTTTAACGGCATTTTTTGTGCAACACATTTCAAAATATTTACATGGCTTGCATTTTTTTAAAATTTAACCTTTAGCGATATTAATGGTTATCCCAAAAAAGATTCACATTCCAATCTGCGAAAGATCCTGGCCAATCAGAACTTCCGATTGTTCTCCAACATCGTTTTGTTCAAGGATGGCCGCCATTTTGTTCACATTTCGTGAATAAAAATATTTACTGACCAACTAATGCTGTTTATGATAAAATTATTCATTTAAGTTACTACAGAGTATAAAATTGTTGCTTCTTTCCTGAAGCCGGTGTTAGTCTTTTCCATTAGTCGTAAGCTTTATATCCCAAACTTTGCGGACAAACGCTTTAACTTTTGCAGAAAAAAAAAAATATACCTTAATAATGAGTTGAGGTCTCTATAGCAACCCGTAGTTGACGTTACCGGCGCAGGTTGTCAACATAGTGTGTACTTGTATATATAATATAACAACCCAGACATAAAAAATGGTGGGAAACGTCATTCTTGATGTTACGCAATTTTTCTATGATGACGTCAAATTATGTCAAAGTGTGCCATCTAGTTTTGAATTTATTTATTGTTGGTTGTAAAACAGATATCTTTTTGTTGCTGAGTGAAAATGACGCCTGAAAATAAGTTGGAAATCAGGTCCATCCTTCAATTCTGCGTTAATTTGCGTAAGACGCCGGTTCAAACCATGGAAATGATGAAAGCTGCTTCTGGAAAGTATTCAACTGCCAGATCGATATACAAGTGACACAAAAGGTATAGCAAGGAAAGAGAAACCATTTGTGACGATGAGGTGGATGCTACGTTTGTTTCTCGTGTTTATCGTCCTACCAGCAGTATTTCAGTTATCTGGAAACGGTGCCACGTTTGTTATCGGACCAGGATAAACACCGGCGGTTTATGGAGTCTATGGATTTTAAAAGAGATATGACCGTGAGGGTGACAATGTTCAATAAAACAATGACTTCAGACGGAATATGTCTCTCAATCTCTTCAGTCGTGCCCTATATAGGTGAGACAACTTGAGCAGTATCCATGCCCTTTACCTGAGATTGCACAGTAGCTATAACATCGGGGTTTTGTGAAACTTTATTATAAAATATGCCAATTGCGGATAAATCCTCGGCGTTTCATTATTATATTTTTTGAATCTGATTTGCTATTAAATCCTTAAAATACTACATTATGATTTGTTGGTTTGGGTTGTTTTCTTAAATTCGATTATTTCTTTCGTGTGCTATTTTTTAATTTTCTCTTTTTACACTTTTGGCATATGACGTCACGGCACTGTATGACGTCATTTAATTGTTCTTATGTTACGTCTTCGCTTGGGCTGTTTATTTCTTATTAATCACTTATTTGGAACTTTTATGTTGCTGAGGCTTTTGTCTACTGTACATATTATACATATGTTAATAGTTTATTTTGTGTTATGAACAGTAGTACACAGTGTTTAAGGTTACGCGAGTCAGGTCAAGGGGTTGTTTATCGTAGTAGTCATGCCGTAATTCGCATGACATATTTCGGATGACGTAGCATTCGCGTAACTGCTAGAAAGAAAAGGATCATGCTAAAAAGTTCATTTGTTTATTGTTAACTGGGTTTCAAGAATGTTTTGGTTTCGTAAATGTTCAAGAGCTTCTGCGTTCTAGAAATTCTTTGGGTCTATATAAGGGCTTGTTAGGCGATTTAAGGAAAGGTTGAATGGAAATACTTGCAGTTTCTATATTTAATCTATCTGCGTTGAAACTTACGTGGACTTATTATATTATACAGTGATATAAATATTAACGTGTTGGATTTGGAATTATATTATTTACATTCGTGTATTGTTCTATGTTTTGATTATTTCAACTGTGCTTATCTACGAGGACATTCTACCGAAAATTCTTCAGGTATATTCGACGTTGGATTATTAATTGTTAAAGGGACACCTCCTAAAGGGACAGACTGTAAGCTAACATTTATTTTGCCTTCTCACATTTTGTCTGATATAATTGTTATTATTTTGTTACGCCATAGATTTAATTGTGTAATAAAATAAAACACTATTGTACTAGTTTGTTGCTGGCTTGTTCTTTCTGTTACATCATTTCGTCATTTAGGAAACGTGCCATTTTATAAATAAACTTATAGCGACACCGGTCGTAACATTTGTTACTAGTTATTTTGTCTATATATTAGCTTATTTTGTCTGTTTTAACTCCCGATGCAGGTGCTTACTGTTAGTTGTCTCACTTTGACGGGATGTATTTTTATTTAGACAGTTTGTTTGATAGAACAAACTTCAGAAAGTGCGAGGTTGGAGCGCTCCGCAAACCAGATTTAAGCACCCCAGTCGGTCCTTTTGCCGACTGACAGACTGTGTTATGTCTCGTCTCTGGGTTTGTTTGTTTTTTCACATTTATATTTACCCTGTTTGCCTTGGTCTAGAGGTAGTATAGGTTAAAATATATGTGCTAAAATATATAGTTTGATAGGACCTTTTCTTATTTACCTATTTATTACCATGATCCTGAAAGAAAGCAACATTCCAGCCAATGGAAATGCATCGATTTACGGTAATAATAATAATAATAATCTTTATCATTATCATCACAACAAAAGCAGTGAACACACTGGGTAATAATTTCAAAACACATTTTTACAGGTATTGAAGCGGGGCGTAGCAAATACGGTAATACGAAAAAAAAACCGGTCACATGCACTTCGAGATGGATTCATACTTCATCACGACAACGCACCATAGCATGTCAGTGACAAGTTGAAGGCGACCACCATCAATCAGCTAGGATTTGTTTTTTCCTTTTATTTTTTTTATTATTATTGTTAAGCTCGGTGTTGTTCAAGTCGCGCTTTGCTGTGAAATTAAATAGTTATTTAACAAGATTGATAGAAATAACTAATTTGTTTCTTAGTGATGGCGGGTCCTTACCATTTTACATCGTTTTATGTGATACAGCCAAAATTCGAAAATCATTTTTATCAAAGGCCAACATAACTATATTGGCCAGTGTTGACCCCATCATTTTCCAAAATATCACCATGGCTGTCAGAACTCTGTTCACATTCCCTGTCAACACTCGTGAATGTGAGAGGTCAGTCTTAGCACTACGTCGTCAAAAACATATACCAGAAGTATAATGTCACCGGACAGACTCAGTGGCCCTGCACTGATGCATGTGCATCATTACAAATGCATTGATATTGATACATTAGCAGGATTCTTGCAGCTACGTGCTAGGCGACTTGAACTTGTAGATATTTCAAATAATGATAAACTTAATTTAGAAACGTGTCATTTAAATAGAAGTTCCTTTTATAATGTAACAAAACCATTCTTTTTACTTTTAAATGACATATGGCGGAAATTTGGCTGACTACATGACTCTCCTCTGTATCTGAGAATAGGTCAGATTTGGGGTCTGAATCCGTCCCTGTACCAGACAGTTTTAAAGTCCCAATGAAAAGCATTTTAATACCAGCTAATAATTGCTATTTACAAAGTTTAAACTCTGTGTTTAAGGTTGATTTGTAACAAATCCCAGGATAACTGTTTACACAATGGATCAACAAGAAACAAGTTATTAACAGACTGATGAATACAGTGTCGTCATCGTCACTGTATAATAGGTAAATAAGAAAATGTCCTATCAAAATTTTCACAGATATTTAAATTTTATCTACCAATAGACAAAGGCAAACAAGGTAAAATAAACCTAAGTCCAAGGTTTGTCAAAATCCTGATAGGATGAATTAGATGACAACATAGATCACATGCACGGGGAGATTTTTTACGACCGCCACACTGCACAAGTAACACTGTTGTGATTATGAATAGGTAAATAAGAAAAGGTCCTAAACAAGGTAAAAATCGATAACGTTTAAATAATCTCTTATCCCCACCATAATATTGGATTTTTGGTTGTTTGTCCGCATCTTGTTGTGTAATGTTAGAGGGGTTCTTTTTGTTCATATTAAAATGTTTTTATTTAGTCTAAGTATTAGTTTTTAGTTTACATGACAATGGCCAAACAGTTAGTTTGTTGAACTACCTTGTCCTACCTTAAAATGTAAGGGAAGTGATAAAACATAGCATATCGGGCAAAATATAAAATATAAAATTAATAAGAATGTTTAATTGTTAGAAGTAAAAAATGTCAGGTATTACCATGACAAGTTTAAAAAAAAATACTCCATAAATTTCTCTTTTTTATGTGTTGCATACACGCAATTTAATAATAAAATATGTTCAGATATCATTAATTTTTTCCTATCCTCTTTAGGAAAGTAGTTTTCTCAGGAAACAAGCTATAGCATTAGAAAAACCAACCAAACAGGTAATTGGTTTAGTTTCAATCAAACTATCCCAAATATGTACTTAATGTGTATGCAAATTTTTCCATCCAGTATTGAATTTATGGATACTTTTGTCTTCTAAAATCTTTTAGAAATAAGAAAACTCATAATATTATATCCTATTTAGGAGAAAATTTTTGCTATTGAGTATCATTTGGAAAGAAGATATAGCATTAGAAAAACACCTAAACATGTAACTTGGTTGGTTTGATTCTGGCTATCAGAAGTATGTAATTAAATGTTCACAAACTCAACACATTTAATATTGATTATCCCATTTTTCCATTTACTGTAATTTATTAAATCACCGAGATAATGATAGTCAAACGATTTATTGCAGAATTGCCCAAAATGTTCTATAACCTATTTCGGTTGATGCAGCAAAAAATAAAATAAGTTCACCACAAGGTTTACTTTTTTAAATTTTGGATATACCAGGTAAGAATTTGTATTCAAATTGAGCAGAAATTTACACAATTAAAATTCGCACATGTTTCCTTCTTAATCTGGTAAGGTTATGCAGGAATAATTGTCAGTGTGAAAAAAGGAAGAAAAAAGCGGACCATGCGTTCCTGTACCTGGATTCTATCCCTGAAGCCCCAGTTTTGAAGCACTCCTATGCGCAAACAGAGTATGCCGTGCGAACTACCGTGATCGTCTTTAAGACGTGATTTCACAAACAAGCAACGCTAGGGGAAAAAATGATTTCAGTTCTTACTCAAATGAAATTACTTACTGAGGTCATAAAAATGAATACTTTCTACATATATTAAGTTAATTTTTAATCTTTATCCTGTTCAGAATGGGCACACTGAAATCTTTGAATATTAATTCTATTCATGATGGACAGACCGTCATTATCATTCTAGAGTATATATAGCATTTACTATATCCGCCCCATTTTCGTATCTCTCAGCCTTAAATCCACATTATTAACTTTAATAAGCAAACTTCACTAGCATACAGACATATACTTCAGACCTGAAGGTGTATTGCGCATAGTATTTACAAATTCAACCTCAAGAGAAAGGTCATAATAAAGGTCCACATTTAAGGTCATTGCATCTGTCAATGTTTGTGACATTTCTTGTTAGCAAGCATGACCTTTATTTATGTTACTATTTTATCTCAATTAATAAGTAGAGGGATTGTAGTGAAGACAACAATATTTTCAAAATTACAATGTCGTAATGGTAGTGGTCATGGTGACGATGCCTTATGGCTATAAAGGTTGTTGTGGTACATTTTGTTGCAAGTACATGTGATCCCTTTAAAAGTTTTAATATATGCTTTTACAGTAGAATCATCAAAATTAACGCCAACTTCGAATCAGGTCAGCCATAGAGCAGAGCCCATGCCATTTTAATGATCTCAACACTAACGGAAATGATGGCCATGATAGAATATCAGGGCCAGAATTAACAACAGTTACCTAGCTATACCAAAATTAAAACCTCTGACATTGCCAACTTCTTCATCCTAGCTGTCAATACAGGCCAGACATCCAGTTGTAACTGATACTTTGGAAAATTAATTAACGATATACTATAAACCAGTGTGTTGCGTTATCCAACTCATTACACCTTGTAACATTAAGCGCGATATTTTGAGGAGTGTAACACGATCATATGCCAAATGCCAAGCATATTTATGAAGGATTTATTTAGTCAATTATTATTATTTAGATATGCCCGCCTAAGTCCAGCCATGTGTGTTGTTACAAGAAAAGAAGCATTTCCGTACAGGCTATGAAGTAATTTTCAAAACAAAACACCTAATTTGTTAGTAATTAATCATTAATCTTTAATTATCATTCTGTACATTAAAGACATTTACTACAGTACGCCATTGAAACGTTTGGGACATGAAAGGGAATGCATCTAAAACAAGCTATACACGGTAAGTGTACATGTATCAGATGATCAAGATGTTTGAACGTACGGAAATATGACAAAAAGCCCTATGAGTATTGCCACATATACCAAAAAATCGAAAAAGTACAGGACAAAAGTATTCACGTGCAAGCCAAATGTAAATTACGAACAAATCTGTGATGAAACTAGAAGAGCAAACTCAACAGATACAGACTGGAACAGTCAGTGGGCAAAAGGGAGCGACTGGGATGCTTAACCAAGTTTTACAGTATTTGTAATATTCTGTTCATACAGACGGAACCGAGGAACCAATGTTCACTGTCCATCAAAGGATAATACACGTAACAATACTTTTAGGATTAATTAAATGACAACTTAGTGTACATTCACGGGGAATTTTTGACGACCACCACACTGCATAAGCATCATTGTTGTAATCATGAATAAAGAAATGTAACAAAGTCCTATGAGCATTGCAAAATATTTCAAAGTTCGAAAAAAGGTAAAGGCATTCAAATGCAAGCAAAATGAAAAAGTAATAAAATGTGTGCTTTAATTTGAGGTTACATGTCGTTTCATCATGATATTTAAACGTTCGGTTCAATTTGTACCGGCTGAATAATAAACATTCTGTTCATTGGAATATCTAGGGAAAGCTAGCTCAACAGCTGAAGTGTTTCTATTGTATGTATTGACAAGTTGCTGTAGAAACAGGATATAACTGACTTAATTCACACAATCATCTATAAATGTTTTTCTTCAATTTGGCCAAGCACTAATTGAATAAATGTCTCAATAAAATTGTGCACAATCTATAAAATGGTATTTTATTAACTGTAGGACATGGTTGAAAGTGAAAAATAATGTTATTTTCATCCTTCATATTTTAAAGGTTTTTACCTATACAATTTTCACAAAAATATGTGCTTGGGGTTATTGAATCAAATTGATGATGTAATTTATAAATAATTTATCCAAATAAAATAGGTTGGCAAGTCTGCTTCACTCTTTTACAATTTTGAGGTTAAATTTTGTATATATACTTTCATGTTTCACCATGAAAACGCCAAAATAATGATAAAAATAAACATCTTAACATATAATATTTGCTATTTGTAGATTTAAAGATATACTTTTGCATATTATATTTGAAAACCGAAAAGATATATCATAAAGAAAAGACCGTAGTAAACATTCGTAAACAGCTAAGGGGTTTACATGATGTTAACATTAGTGTATAGAATGAGACTGTATGACAAAGTCCTATGATACATATACCAACATTTGAAAAGGCACAAGATATTCGCATGCAAGCTAAATTTAAAAGTATAAAACAAATCTGTGATAAGTCATTTCACAAAAAGAGCAAACCCAACAGTTACCGCCTTAGAACGGTCAGTCGGCAAAGGGACCGGCTAGAGTGCTTAGACCGGTTTTACAAAGCTCTAAGCTCACACTTCCTGGGGGGTTTCTCAAAAGATGAAAGAAAATCGATCTATTTAAATAAAAATAAATGTCCAAGCGCTGACGTTTTCTTTGATATGTTCATTGAAAAATAATGTCTACATAGTATTTACAATTGAGAGAAGTATTGTTTCTATTAGAAGAGCTACACAAAATTGTTGATTGCAAATGAAATTATTGTTTTCAATCAAGAAAAAAAATCAGAAAAAATAAATTCTTGTAGCACCCTGTTCATGTGAAGATGGAATTGAGGATCCAAAGAAAGCAATATATTTGAATTATTAACCCTTAGCTTGCTAAGCATGTATTTATAAGGCTTGGGCAAGTAGTAAATTCAGATCAGCCAGCCCCCTACTAGGAGGTGTTTTATCAAGATCTACACTATTTGCTGCTGAGTCTCCAGCAATAAGGCTTTTGACCCAGACATGAAGTTATTAGACAATAATTAAGAATTTAGTATGGGTTATGAACAAATGTAGCAGGCTAAGAGTTAAGTCCTTCTATTCACATTATGTTCATTAAAACTACATATGTGTGCAACCTCTTCAATACTTTCGTTCATAATATTTCAGGCTTCATATATCAACTGATTATGACGTCGTTCAATTCAAGGAAAGAAAAAGATGATATGGAGTCCATCAGTTTTTGACAAGTCGCTCAAACTAGACAAAATGTATTATGCTTTTGTATAAGATGACTATTGTTGAAATTAACTTTTTCCAATTTTATACGTTGAAACTGTCCTTTTGTTTGGTAAAACCAGTACCTGGGGAAGTAACTCCCCGGAAAACCTGCAGTAAAATAGTTAAGCCTAAGGATTTAAATATGTTGATTGTCCTGGGGTTCAAATCTTGAACCCTCTAATCCGGAGTCTAATGCCCTTACCACAAGAGCACGGGTAATTGTTTTAACTTAAAAACACAAGCCGATGCTTGTTTATTTGCAATAATGGAGTAAGTCATAATTTTGCCATAAACTTAATGAAATAAATGGTGCGTGTTACTCAATAGCTGTGATTGAGGGACTTCTCAAGTTGTTTCACTTAGTTCCAATATTAATATTGCAATATTAAATGGAAACATGTCCAAATGAGTAATACTGTAAGAAGACACAAAATGTCTGCACTAATAACAACCTCAACAACCAATATCAATAATAAACGCAATATTATACATACTAAAGGTACATCGGTGACATATTCTTGCCTAAACTTGACACATGTATGTTCAAGTATTGTCACGTTACTTTTACAACAGAAAGGCAGCATAGTTTTGATAATTAAGGATTTTGTAAACATGCGTGATGGTGTGATGTTTCTGAGCCACATCATCTGGGTACAAAAAGAGTTGCAGCTTAGTTATTTGGTAGCTTTACTCAATAAATTATCAATGAAGCTTAAGCTGAAGGCAATATAACATTACATCTTTTAAGTCATCAAACAAATCTCTTTTCATCGTATTTGACAAAGTTACTTTTACATGTGACATAAAGGAGTTAAAGCCAGCATAAGTGAACTACATGTACTTTGAACTGTAACAAGAAGGCACATTTTCGCGTGCCAGAGTTCCACATCAGGGCAGTGTGTGTGTGTATGTGTATGCGTGCGTGCGTGGTGCGTGCGTGCGTGCGTGCGTGCATATGTGTTTAAGAAAGTGGTAGTCAGCAGCTTTCCACGCCTTCTGATGTACAGTCTCTGAAACTAGTGTTGCAAGGGCTACAAATAGGTGAATATTATAACGCGATATTGAACTTCGTTATTCGTACTCGAAAAAAATCTACAGTTTAATTAGGAAATGGATAGAAACTGAATGAATACCAGTATATGTACGTCTTAAATCAATTAATCAAAAGAGCTTGTTTGTCTTTAAGATAATATATTTATCTTATATCTTATGTTTTATATGTTTTTACTTTTTAGTTGTTTCACATAAACACTTTTACACATTTTATAGAAATAATATTTGGTTGAACAAGATTCTTAAATAATACAGTTGTATTAGTCGGTTTTAAGTTAATGCAAAACTTGACAGACACATAAGGCTCATTTTAACATCAGCACTTTTGCATGTATTTACTGAAACTTCTAACACTGACAGCTGATCGTGGGTATACAAATATAAATACTTGAAATGATTTCCTGGTTATTTTATTTAGTTAGCATTATTATTATTTTATGGCTTAATCAAACAGCATACTTAAAGGTGTGCACTGTATAACATTTACAGGTGAATGGCATACTTAAGGTCCTTTTTTTATAAAAGTCTATTTATGATACATTGTAAGCAATAGTGTATCGGCCATTATTGCCATTTTAAGGTTTTAAACTTCATTTTTGCTGATACACTTAAAGTCGTATCTGGCTTTTGGAATGGACCTTTTATGTCGCCAAATACTGTGTGTAAGTCTACATGATCTTGTATTGCGAATGTTTAAATGCTCAAAAGGTGTAAAAAATGAAGTTTATTCTTCATATTCATACAATATATGCATCGGGCATTTCCGTTAAACACGCCGAAAGTAAACGGGGTCGTCGGCTTTTTTCCGTCCCAAGGTGAGATCTAGATTTGCGCTGTTCCATCATACGTGCTAGTGGCCTTCTTTTTCCTTTTCGAATAGGACAAATCTGTCATTCCTCTGTTTTGAGTCGATTTAGAGTTATTTAAAAATTAAGGGTCACGGCGGACAAAATAAATGCGGGCAACAGGATAATAGACAGGCTTACGTAACTGATCGGAATATTTCGGGATTTGACCGATGAAATTTAAAATGTTTTACTCCCTAATGCTAAAAGATTTCATAAATTTTATGTTTTTTATTGACTCATCATATGTTTCATAAACTCTATCTAAAACTTTACTTGCACCAAATTTGATGAAACTCTAAACCATATATAATTTTAAAGTTATGTCGCTCATAAATTTTTCAAATGCAACCAGGGCTCCCGCTGTTGTACGCCAATGGAGCGATTGGCTTCATTGTTTTAATTTGGCTCAAAAATCACAATTGGCAAAAATCGCCGGAAACCATGATTTCGGAAATTTGTGCGATCCCATATTTCTAAAAATAGCACCGTTTTTCTTACCATCCTTTGTGTTCCACTGACAAACTTGTCCTGTTCCTGGTCATAAATACCAATCAATGGGGTACATTTGTGACATTATTGCCCTTGTTAGTTAATATCTGAAGTATTCCAAACAGTAGGTGGGTCCTTTTATTTGGAATTCTTCAATTTTTTGGTCTGTTCTTTTATAGATATTGCAATTACAAATAGTGGCATTTCTTTTTGTTGATGATGTTTAACCTGGGTATCACAAGAAAGGCAGAAAAGTCAACATACATTCCAAACAGTACAATCATAAAACGACGAATAAAACAAATGAAAGGGCCTACTTGCATTTAGGGTTTATTTAAGGGAGACTATTCATTAATGTCTCATTTATTGTAACATCTGAGCCGGACGTGTAAGAATATGACCGCCTGCTTCCATTGATCGATTGTGCTCGCCACCGTACAATGAAAGGGAAGAGTAAAAAGAACCAATCCTCCCTTTGAAAGATTTTGACGAACATGTTTAGCCCCGCCTACCATCGTTTGCACGCATCGAAACTGTCGTAATTTTCTTACAGCTAGCCCCGCATACAATCATTGGAACGCGTACAATGGTCAGCTAAATCATCGGTAACAACCGGTTGCTAGGTGCATCGGTAAAATAATAGCCATATGCAACTATTAAGGTCAAAGTCATTTTTGTAAAAAGATCATCAAGCTTAACATTTCTTTATTGGCATTAACTTTGCAAAAAGTATTTTTAAGCTAAAATTTAAATGATGGTAAAAACACCGTAATAACTCGTATAAAATTAGCATTCGTATATTTTACGCACACGATGCGCAACATGACTTTATACCATAATACCGTTTCAGTAATGTCACAGGATCTGTTACATATGGTTATAAGACTTTTGATGAAATGGCCATTGTTACCTCTAGCAGTTATCGCATCCATTTGTAGTGTATATTTTATAAACAGGAATTTATTAAGTATGCATTTAAATGTCGAATTTCAGTCAGTAAATAATGATTAATTGCTTGATTTGGTACTAATTTTCATTTACAGATTATATAAATCATGCCTTACTTTTCTGAGCAGTAGTTATAATCATTTCTAATTGATAAGATAGATATGCTTTAACCTGTTAAGTGGTTCATTTTGGAATAATGCTAAGTGCAAAATCACTTTTTGATAATACACATATGCCTAAGGAATGTTCTTAAGATTTAATTTTTAGAATATTTGGCAAAGTATATTAATATTTTATGTGACCATACCATTGATCCAAAGGAGGCGATTGAAACGATGCGAGAAGTCATGCCTGGCGCCATCCAGTCAGTCAAAGTAAGGACATACTTGCATGGCATCAAGCCTGAGCACTTGGATTTGCCAACTTATAGCATCTTCGCTCCTTATCATGTTGGTTCAAGTCCTTGCCCGGTATGTATGTGTGTGTGAGGGGGTCGATGGGATGTATTCCAAATGTCTTGCATTGTGTCGACGGTTCTATCCACATACTGATGTAAGGTGTTTGTTTTTTCACAATTAGCTGAATGGCACAATAATGGCTATTATTGTTTCTTTGTAGTGTATAAGACAACGGGGTAACAAAAATTATATTAAAATTGTCTTGATTTTGGTGATAGACTGTCGCTCAGCTGTCACTCTATACGTGAGCAGAATTCGATATCTTCAACACTGTATTAATAAGATGTAGATTTACTTTTACAATATCACAATCACAAGCATATGTATACAGAGTAATTTTATCTTTATTAATGTTGGGTATGCTATCATTAATGTGTAGTATCGTTTATCTTTCAAAGGTCTCTCTGTCCTATTGGAAACTCATCAATATGGGGTTCCCTTTGTTACAACTTTGTCTGATGTCATTTTGAATAGTCAATTTGGTGAAAAAATAAGTATGCGGACATTTCTTTGGCTGTTAATGTGTTCAGTTAATTTGCAACTTTTAATATATAAATTGTCATTCTTCCAATCTCTGTAAAAATTCCATTTAGTGCAATAATTCCAAATTCCAATTCACTACATTAGAGATTTGTGTTTAAATTTTTAACATATAACCAAACCATGCATGCATTTTAAGTTTGCATTACTATACCATACAATATCCATGGTATTAAAATTTCCATGGGACATGACATACTTGTATGCAACATAAACAGTGTATTCTAAAACAGTACTGATTGCTGTCTTTTTATAATGGAAAGACTATTGCCATGTTGTTCCTTTTCTGCTTAAAAATATTTAAAAAATCTTGCGAACATGTTAAAACCATCAGTATAAAACTTATTGTTGAAAGCATTGGTATAAAGATAGAGCAAATGTGATATGCACCTCCGCTTAAAGAGTATTACAAAAGGGTTATATGCTTCATAACGGGTGGTTGTGGGTTTGAATCCCTATGTTTTTCTTTATACTTTTCACCATGACAATTATTTCTGCAACACTCTACCAGATTAGGAAGGAAACATGTGTAGTTGGTAAATCTATTTTCATTAATGGATTTATATTGCATCATTTGTGCTACATTTCATTACAAATTCGTTACCTGGTATATTCAAAGCCTAAAAAAATCAAAACCATTTGGTGTAATTATTGTCTTATTTGCAGCATCAAGCAAAATACTTTATTGAACATTTTGGGCAACCCAAAAATAAATCGTGTGGTTAACTAGAGCTCGGTGCTCTAGTACAGAACAAAATGGGAAATCAGCCTTGAACTTGTTGGGTTTGTAAACAATTAATTACATATTCGGATAGTCCG